>CAIGRL010271346.1:0-25861 GCA_903798325.1 Fraxinus xanthoxyloides | reverse complement strand
CCCCCCCCCCCCCCCCCCACAAAATCATTATTTAAGTTGAACATAACAGACACAGATTGTACACTTTCATCAGAATCCCAAAGATTAAGATTTCAGGTACATAATTTCCCTTTCAAGTACTGTATTTTGGAAGTTTTAGAAGCAAAATTCTGTGCTAATTATTATAATACAGAACAAACAGGCTAATCTTTCTACACATGCTATGATACAAGTGAATATCATGTTTATTTGCATCTTAAGAGGATTCTGTAGGGATGGGAGGACATTATGCATGATCGGGGCACGTGCTCGTGCAACCTACGCAGATTTACACCTCTAAGTGTAACATATAGAAGCATTGATCCATGTTTGCATCAATGTGCACAGATATATACAAGTATAATAAAACCCCTTACAATTTCTATTTTCACAGCTTATCTTTTCTTCTATTTGTGTTATTAGAGCCTTAAGAGGACAATCAAGAGTCCACAAGCACTCAGTACTTAGGATGGGAGAGACAGAGGAATCACGAAAACATGATGCTGAAACAAAAGTTGAAACGGAAGAGAAGCATGAAAAGAAAGAGAAGCACGAGGATGAGGGCGAGAAAGGAGAAAAAGGTGCAGAGAAAGCCAAAGACAAGAAAAAGAAAGATAAAGGTGACAAAGAGAAGAAGAAGAATCCTGAAGATAAGAAAGACCCGGCGAAATTAAGAGCCAAATTGGAGAAGATTGATAGCAAAATGCAGGCTCTGGTGATCAAGAAAGACGAAATTTTAAAGCTAATCAATGAAGCAGAAAAGGAAGCAGCAAATCTAAGCGCCCCACCTGCCGTTGCTTAAAATACTCCAATGATACGTAGATATAGAGCATGTTTGGTAAAAATAGTTGATTTTTTATGAGCTGGAGTTACCAAAATTCATAAGACCACCTTATAAGCTAGATAAGTTGGAAATCTAGCTTAGAACTTGGGCTTATGGATTTAGTCCATACAATTTGCGGACCCAGTTTATAAGAAAACAAATATTTTTGCCAAACACGTTCATAATCAGTAGTTGATGCTATAATTTACAAGGTTTTAGCTTCTTTTTTCTTCTTCAATACCGTTAACTCTATCCAAACACACAGCATGAGTTTAAAGGCATCCTGTTTACAGTTGATGCCAAAGAATAGCTTTAGTAATTTCATTCGAGGATGGAATTTTTGGTAGCAGGATATGGAACTGCACCAATGCGAGTAATTACTCAAATAGAAGGCAATATATAATCAGAATTCAGACTCCAAAAATGATGCATTAGTTATTCAATCTTGATTCTTGATGTAAAGATACGAATAAATTAAGAAAAAATAAAGGGAATTTAAAATGAACCAGGAATTACCTTTAATCAAGTTTTTGTGCAGCAGATTGAGTTGGTAAATTCGGCTGGATTCCTGGAATGATATGTGATAGATGAACAAAGTCGAGAAAACAAATCTCTCATAAAATGAGAATTAGACCAACCAATACCTCTAGCAGTTCATTTCTTTAAACACAGAAAATAGAATATACAAGAAATAGGAAATAGGAAATAGAATATCCATAAAATCAAGGAAAAAAAGATTTACCAACACCACGAAATTTTAGGCAATATAGACAAAATCTTGTTTCAGAGTTTCTAAAACAGATGGATAAGTTAAGATAGATTATGATGGGAAGCCTGAAGAAGTCCATCGCGTATCTGAGTTGCCACATCACGAACTGCACCAGGTCCGTGGGGTATGAACACAGCAGAAGACTTGGAGGTAGCACCTATTTCTTTCATTGTATCGAAGTACTGAGTTACGAGAACCATATCCATAACATCCTTTGCAGTTGTTCCAGGAACGTTAACTGAGAAACCTAATACACTATCTCTTAAACCGTCCACAATTGCCTGACGCTGGCGAGCAATACCCAATCCTGCCAGATATTTAGACTCCGCTTCACCTTCAGCTCTCTTAATTTGCAAAATCTTTTCAGCCTCGGCCTTGTCATTAGCAGCTAACCTTAGCCTAGCAGCTGTAAAAAGTTTAAAAATAGTCACGAACTGAAATGGTTGAATGTGGATTATGTTCTTATAACTGAAAACCTTGTTCCCCTTCCGTTCCCTTTTATTTCTCGTCTAAATACAAATTATATCCCTATTGATATATGGATATTATAATTACTATACGTTCTTTCCAGTAATGGATGTACTATACATCTTAAAAAGGGACTACTTGATAGCATTTCTACAGCAATCTTTAGGATCCAAGAATTTAAGAATGTTCAAATTATTCAAGTGAAGGGAAGGGACTATTATGTCCTTGGAAATCTATGTGTGGAAAATAATTGAGTATTTGAGCAGGATTCAGTACTTTGGCCTTATAATAGACATGAATAACTTACCAGCATTGATTTCATTCATTGCCCTCTTAACATGTTCGTCCGGTTCTATGTCGACAATTAGAGTCTGAACAATTTCATAACCATAAGCAGACATAGCCTGTAAGAAATGAACAAGCACAATCAGAACTAATTAAAGAATCAGGTTCATCAACATAAATCAGCATCACAACAGAATAGACGTTACCTTTTCAAGTTCATCTTCTACAGCCTTTGCAATGTCGTTTTTTTGCTCAAAAGCATCATCAAGATAGAGTTTTGGAACAGTTGCTCTTATCACTGAACAAATGGAGACACCAAACAAATTTCAGATAAAACCGAACACAAATCAAAATAAATCTCAATCTATACAAAGAACCAGAAATTTCAAGTGCATGTTTATGCATGTACCATCAAAGACATAGGCCTGAATTTGGGTTCTTGTGTTGCTAAGTTTGTAGAAAGCATCACTTGCCTTGTCTGAAAGGGCACGGTATTGAATTGACGCCACTACATTGACAAATACGTTGTCCTAAAGACCAGTAATTGCACAAACCAATTAATTTTGCTGAACTAAACTTGATTGTGCAAACACACCAAGGCATTGATATTAATGGTAACATTATGCTGAAGAAACAGACCTTTGTCTTGGTTTCACAGCGTACATCCAATTGCTGCAGACGAAGGGAGAGTTTGCCAGCAAGCTGGCTTCCAAGAAACCAAGGCAAGCAATGGCACCCTGGTTCAAGCACTTCATCAAATTTGCCAAAACGCTCCTTAATGGCAACTGTAGATTGATCCACTTGTACACAACAGAATAAGTTACCCATGTCCTACACAAATTGAGAAAGAACAGTAACAAATCCCAAATTTTTACTTCTTCTTTACTAATGATCTACCAGAAATTTGAACTCAAAATAAAATAAAATCGATTTCGAAAGTACCAGCATAAAGAAATCTGTTAGCTAATTCATTTCAACCTTAAAATCTAACAGTTCTAGTATTAGAGAGAATTTTGTGTTTGAATATAACAAAAACATGATAAGGGGAAAAGTATAACTCAGTTCAACAAAGAATTTCCAGTTTCTTATGAACTCCAAATCTTTCAAAAAGAAGCCCTTAAACTAATCGTGATCGATAACATATTTGAAAGGAGAGAAACTAGAAATTGGGTTCTTATAAATGCATTTTTTATCCCAAAAATTCAAATTTCTGATGAACTTGCAGAATCTTTATGGACCCAACAACCATTTTCAATTCAATTCACGTTAACACATATACCGAATAACACAGATAATTCATAATTCATACACAGAGAAATTCAGGGGAAAAAAAAAACGCACGCACGCACACACACACAGAGATCCTTAACCCTGTATTTATTGATGATTGACAACACAATTGAAAGAATACAAATGGTGAAACTAGAAAGTGGGATCTTATTAATGCTCTTTTCAACCCAAAAAATAAAATTCCTGAGAACTTCAAGAATCTTCAGCGAGCCACCAAACATTTTTAACTCAATTCTTAAAAACATACACCCAATAACATAGATACATCATACACAGAGAGAGGGAGAAAAAACTCACAGAGACTTACAGTTTGTCAAGGCAAGAAATAATAGAAGTTCAGTAGGGTATGAACTCCTTGTGTAATTTATATACGGTTATGATCTCCTGGCAAATTCCCTGTACGTGTAGCTATTGTTATTTATTATTAAAATCAAAATCATTAATTAATTTTAATCACGTATTTTATACTTACGACTTTACAATTACACATTTCATCAATTTTTATAAATTTAATTTTAATCCGGGGATGACATATTGTCGTGAGGAAATATTTGTTTATAGAATTGAGTTGCCATTCGGCTTGAATTCATGAACAAGATTGTGAATTGATTTGAAAATATAAAACATGTCTTTATTACTTGTTATTTAAGGCATTAATGGATAAGTATTGATAAAAATCATCAACTATAAATTGTTTATAAAGGTAGATGGTCCAATCTATAAAAATAATAAAAATATTTAAAAGTTTATTTTTTTTTTTTAGAAATTATAAATTGGAGAAATTTTAATCAACTCATCTGATCAAAGGTTAATTGAACAGCTTTTTTGGTCTTTCAACAGATTTTTTTCTTTTTTTTTTTTTATTTTAAATGTAATCGACGAAATGGTCAATTTGATTCTTTTAACGTTATTAATAATAAATTCCTATAAAAAAACGTTATTAATAATAAACGATGAAATTGACTGAGTTATCGATTGAGAGTGGGGAATATTCCAATTGGATTTGTTCATTAGCCCATTGTTCTAAGTTTAAACAAAAAACAGGCATTGTATGGGACATGTCAAAGACAATGACTTTATGGAAGTTATTTTGGCTAAATAAGCCCTAATCTTTATTAAAATATTGCTAGACAATATAAAAAAAAATTAAAAAAAATTCTTATTTATACTAAAGAATTTAATAAAAATAACTGACGATCGATCGTATAAATATTTCAGCACAATACTAGGCCTTTGTTTGATTTCTATTATTTTCAAAACACATTTTTCTCTCTCCTCTTTTTAACCATACATTTTTCAATAAAATAATATTATACACAAACTCAAAAATCTTCTTTTTTTTTTAATCATAAATTCTCTATTAATTTATTATTTCAAAATGCATTTTTAACCAAAAAATGGGGATCAAACAGACGCTAAAATATAAATGCAAATGTTGACTTTCATTTGCATTATCTAGTTGTGTAAGTCAACATTTGCATTATCTAGTTGTGTAATAATTACTCAAGCTGTCATTGAACTTTGTAAAAAAATTTTTAAGGGATTACTGAACTTTAAAAATCATCACATTCAGTACTAAACTTTGCAATATGTAATCTCATTCATCATTGGCCTCACGATTCATAAAAAAAATTGACAGAATATTAATGTGACTACATATGTGGCTCTTTGGCATCCACATATACAACTATGTGAGTTCAGTAATGAACGGGATTACAAATTGCATAGTTTAGTGATGAATGTGGGAATTTTTAAAGTTTCAGGACCTCATGAAAACTTTTTACAAAGTTCATTGACCATTTATATTATTATTCACACATTTTTTAATAAAACAATATTACACATAAACCCAAAATTTTTCTTTATTTTTTAATTATACATTTTTTTTTTGAAAAATCACTATTCTAAAATATGTTTTTCCTTTTTCTCTACATTAAAAAAGGAAAAGAAAAGAAAAAGGTCTTGGAAAAACTAACAACGGGGTAGAAAATAAAAAGCCATGACTAAATTTTAATCATTTCTAACCACACATTCTCTAAAAAACCAATCTTCCAAAACCTATTTTTCAAGAAAAATTAACAACGGGCAAAAATAATAATCAATAACTAAATACTAATAATTTTCAGCCATACATTCTCCATAAAAATACTATTTCACAACTCATTTTCCTAGACCTTTTTTTTTGGTAGAGAGAAGGAAAAAATGTATTTTGGAATAACGTTTTTTAGAGAATGTATAGTTAAAAAAATTGAATTTATGTGTAATATTATTTTATTGGAGAATGTGTGTATAATAACCCAAATAGTCACTTTGCAAAAGTTTTCACGGGGCCACCGAACTATGAAAATCACTCCTTCATTCATCACTAAACTTTGAAATATGTAATCACGTTCATTACAAATGTATGATTTAAAGATGAATGTGTTGATTTTTAAAGTCCAATGATCTCGTGAAAATATTTTGCAATGTTCAATGACCATTAGAATTATTATCCCTTTAGTCCTTGCATCCACAATCACAAGTTTTGTGTGGGGAAACAATGAGCTGTAATTTACATTGTTCGTCAGAGTTGTTGTGCCCACTCACCTTAAAAAGTATTATTCAGTTATCCGTAGTGATCACTAGGTGGGGAGTCCAATTTTATAAGAATTATAAATTGGATAAGTCAAAATTCGGATTTTTTTTTTAAGAAAGCTAATTGAAGTTTCGTCATAGTTATATTTTATGTACAAATAATTTGAAAATTGATCTATGTCTCGTATTTCTCGTTGAATATGTAGCCCTCGATGAAATCGACCAGCTGTTAATCTAAACAAGATATGTAATTGATATTTCTAATGTGAATGGCTAAATATATTTATGTCATAATTTTTAATAACTAGACTATATTTTAGTTGCATGAAAAGTTCATAACTTTTTACAAATTAGCACATTATGCCTAAAAAAATTTTATCGTATTTTCATTATTAAATTAACATAAATTGTTCCTAATTATAATTTCTCTTAAAAAAATTCTTTACAATAGAAGGAAAAGACTCATTTGCCCATTGTGTTTTTAAAAATAATGCAAAAATGCGATTAAATACTTGAATCTCATTTTAAAGCACGTTAGCAATATTTTTTTCGACGGAAATCATGATTAATGGCAAGATCTTCTTATCAATGAAATGTTAAAAATAAGAATGTGAAGAAGAAAAAAGTTAAGGACATAAGTGTAATAACGAATAAAGGTTAATAACATTTAATGTAATTAAAATGTGGTGTATTTATAAAAAAATATGGTGTGGATATAATCACCCAATTTGAATCGCGAGGTCTCTAACTCCAGATGAGATAATTAAATTTTGATGTTTTTTCCTTTCCATCGAATGTAGTTGTTTTATCTGATATTGTTGAGTAATCAACATGTTTGGGAAGTGGTTTCTTGTTGGTATACTCCTCGAATTGGGAATAGAGCAACTAATGAGCTCGCAACTCATGAATTTTTGTTAGAAGGGTCGATAATGAAAGCAAAGGCTCTTATAAGGTGGAAGATCACTTTATCATCTTACGATGATTCTCTCGTTTCATGGAACCTCAACAATCTTCGCTGATGGAAGGGAATCGTTTGCAACATCAAGGGTCGATCTCTGAGATAAACTTATCTAGAGCAAATCTAGACGGCACGCTTGCCCAACTCAATTTTACTTCATTTCAAAATCTCACAAATCTCAAACTCAACAACATAACTCAAGCGACGAAATTCCAAAATCATTATTCATCAATCTAACCAAGCTTGAATATCTTGATCTTACCTTAAACTTATTTGAGTGCTCTTTGCAATCTATTCTTGCCAAGTTGACAAAACTGAAAAGGAATTAGGTTAGCAGACAACAACTTATCTGGTTCAATTCGTGATATTTTTTTTTGGCTTGATGTCAATCTTGAAATTCTTGAACTAACTTCATTTCAGGGAAAGATCCTATCTTCTTCAGGCAAACTTGGGAATCTTCAACTACTTGATCTCACAATCAATAGCCCACTCAATTCAATAGTTCCTTCTGAACTTGGCCACTAAGCAAACTTTTCCAACTTGCGTTTAACTTGGAATAAACTTATTGGATCCTTGCCTTTGTTATTGGCCAATCTGACCAAGTTATCTATTTTGTCTATCTTCAATATTAAGCTTTCTGGTCACATCTCTGATCTCCCCTTATCTTGTCAAAAATTGAACCCAGTTAACCAAGGTGGACCCAGCCCAAAACTTCAGCACGAGCAGACTGAATATTGATCGTTGACCATTGACCGTCGACAATCAACGATCGTACTATCATATTAATATTTAATTAAATATTATTCAAAACAAAATGTCCAAACAAAACAAAAAAGGGCCCAAATTAATCTTCTTCTTCATGTCTTTCCTTCCACAAAAATAGGCATGGACGTTACATTTGACTCAAGACCAGAATACAAATCACACAAGAAAATTAAAAAAAAATGAAAAAAGGGAATTTAAGCCCACTACTTAAATTTTGCGCAAATTCCAAATTAACGCCAACTAATTAGTCTTTACACCCCAAAAAATGAACCAGCAGCCAACAGAAACCAAAATTTCAAATCAATCTTTGCACAAATTATAGACTTACGCACAAAAATTCCAGTGGAGGAAGTCGAAGGCACGGCAGGTCACACTGTCACAGACTCTCAAACAATTTCACGGGCTACGACGATGACGAGTGATGCACAAAGAATAAGATAAAGAGGGAAATTTGGTGAAAATTGTATTTGTTTTGGTTCTGATCACATATTTAATCAGGGTTTTGGATTTTGGATCATTACCAATGGGCTTAATGTTATAAAAAGGAGCCTAAAACAATTCAAGCCCACTACTTTAAAGAAAAAAAAAAGGACCCAAACCAATATCACTTCATCTTCTTCAGTTTCTCTGCTGCTACCAGCTGCTGGTTCCAAAATACAAAAGTTTCGACGGATCCAGTACGGGCGGCCACCCCCCCCCTCGGCCGAATGTTGGGTCCGCCCCTACAGTTAACATCATTGTTGATTGAAAACAATTCTTTCATTCGAGAAATCTCATCTGAAATTGATCTATTGACAAATCTAAAATATCTTCGTCTTGCTGGTAATAGATTTTCAGGCTCTATCCCTTAGCAATAGAAAGCTTGCAAAATTTGGTGTTCCTACACCTTTCAGATTTCTTATTTTTTAGGTCAGATACCTCCGACTTTCGGCAATCTAATAGAACTAGTAGTCCTGAATATTATTGCCAACAATCTTACAAGTACAATTCCACCTGAAGTCACTATGTGATCTAGATCTCACTTCAAGCCATTTGAGTGGCCACTTGCCTGATACCATCTCTAAACTCGATAAGAGATTGGTTTCTTTGAACTTGAAGAAGAATAACTTTCATGGTACCATTCTTGGAATATATACAAAGGGATGTGAACTACAGTGTTTGAACTTAATGGAAATCAGTTGAACTGAACATTACCACACACATTGGTCTCATTCTCCTTTTGGATGGAAAATCTTCCAGATCTTCGAGTTCTTGTGTTGAACTCCAACAGATTTCATGGTATAATACCTATTTCAAAAGCCAAAGTATCCCTTTCCTAACATCTCCAATAATAACTTCACTGGTGAGCCTCTAATTGAATATGTAGAGCATTTCAAAGCCACGATGAATGTGAGTGAAAATGAATTGGAAATGGAATCCTGCCCATATTACACAGATTCTTTGACAATTAAGCAGAAAGGGATCAAGTTTGAGTCAACGACCATCAGGAAAATTTATACAAATATCAATCTAACCAACAATAAATTCCTAGGTGAGATTCGAAGTTATGTTGGAAAGCTTAAGTTTGTATAGTTTAACGGGTCATACTCCGGTTGATAGGAAATTTGACCTGACTTGAATCATTGGACCTGTGTTCGAACCAATCGGTAGGAGAGATTCCATGTCACCTTAAAACTCATACAATCATCTTGTATGGCCTATACCAGTGAAAAGGCAGCTTCTTACATTTGCTGACAGGTATTTGAAACACAGAATTGTGGATGTGTAGAAATGACGAAGCACTGCCAAAGCTTCCAATGTTTTCACAAGAATATGATGATTTCAATATTTTAGATGGATTCACCAGCTAGTTTTGTTTCCAGATAGGCAGATACAATTTTTTTAGATGGAAATTGTAGTCGATAGTCAGATTTTCTTCACCATATGTACTGCTAAGAATGAAACTGTGCAGCTACAGAACAACCATTTGAAAAGTAATAAATTCACACGGAGAAGTCACATCCAATTTAAGATTTGTACATGTTCTATAAGAAGTCACAGCAGATTTTAAAAAAAAACTTAAGTTGATTGCATAGGAGCAATGCTATGCGTACAAAATCGGGGTTACAAAACGAGTGTGGCAAGATGTAGGTCATTGATTTCAAAAACAGTTTTTTTAAATCAATGATCTAAATCTTGTCACACTCATTTTGTCACCCGATTTTGTACACAACATTTCTCGATTGCATAGACTTTACGACCCAATTAGATTTATCAATAGTTTTTGAAATCAATGATCTAAATCTTGCCACGCTCATTTTGTCACCCAATTTTGTACACATAGCATTTCTCAATTACATAGACTTTACGACCCAATTAGATTCATCAATACGTCTATATGGATATGCAATGCAATTCCTTTGCATCTACATTGATTTTTCTTACATTTTTCTTTAATTTCCACGGTCTTAACATTTTTTTTCTGGTTTCTTAGTCTTTCTAGTTTCTACCCAGTATCTTGAAATATCCATTTTCTTTGTACAGTACTAAATTTCACACAATCATCTTGCTGGGCCAATACCTCTGCAAGGGCAACTTCTTACTTTTGATAATAGTTCATATATTCGCTACAGTTTCCAATTGACAAAGACATGTAGAGATGGAAAAAAGCGCAGTTGAAGCTTCCAATGTTGCCACAAGAAGATGATGACTTCAATAATTTAGACGGAGTCACCAGCAAGTTGTTCTCATGGGATACGGAGGTCGAATGTTTTTTGGTTTGGTTGCATAATAGTCGATCTTAAATATGGAAAAAAAATAAATGGTTCGGTAATTCTCTCACTTATTGAAGGATAAGCAATTTTTCTAAGATACATTTCGTGCATACGATGAATTTGTATGTATTCAGCAAAAATAGAAAAGAATCGATCAGGCATAGTCCTTGAATTCCTCATATTGTTCGTCACATATCGTCAACTTCTACATCATTGCGATGTAATTGGTAAGAAATGCAACGAGGGAGAGGTAGATTCTTGGCCACTAGAAGCAAAAAAATCTCCATGAATCCTTCATATCCAATTCCACCAAGGTTCATAATTCCAGAACCTAGGTAACTGCTAAGTTTTGCAAAATTAATGATGTTAAATTGATGTAAATATCAAAGATGCAGTCTCAAATTTTCTTCATATTTAAGAATTGCAAATTATTTGAAGAAAATATCTCATTCTCTCCCCTAAAACTAGTCTACTAAGAAGACATCGAGTATTGTTTAAGTCGGGAGTCCAACAAATTGAAAGTCGGTGTTACCTATGTGACTAAGCAGCTTTCCCCGTTCATTTACCTATAAAATATTCATTGTATTTTACTCTTTGCAACTAAGTAGTTTTCCCTTTTATACATCGTTAATTTTCACACATCTTCTCTTGATGTTTTGATTGACTTAGTCTTCTGTTAAGTTGTCTTCAACTATCAACTTCAAGAATTTTATCTCCTTCGTATCTAGTGGTGTCGAATCGAACGGGGCTGACATGGCCCACTCGAGACTGACCCGATAAAAGTGACCCACAACTAACCCGTAATTCAAATGGGCCAGTTCATGGATCAATAAAAGTAAGATCCGGTCCAGGCCAATTAAAATGATTGGGCCTGACAGTTAAAACGCTGGGCCAATTAATATTAAAGAGTGAAAATTAAAATTGAGATTCTATAAGGCTTGCTGTGACAACCTTAGTGTGTGTGGCAGCTTTCTTAGGTTGTTACAGCCTAAAAAATAATTTCTAATTTTAAGATAAAGTGTTTAAAAATAATTTTCATTACGCACGATAATTAAAATTATTTTGACTAGTTAGTTAATTTAAATATTGAAAAAAAAAATTTATTTCATATCTTTTGGTATCACGGGCACGAACGATCCCCCATCCTAGGCATAATTTATCAGGCCAGTTAAGGCCCGACCCGTTATTCCTTCATATTCCTTCGTCGTATTCTTCTTTTCTTTTTACTTCCATCGAACATTGTCATCTAAGAGAACATAAGCAGATTCTTCTAATTCCGTCCGAATTATTTTTGTTCACAGATCTAATTTAAGATGGAGATATTGCAATTAATAGTCAATTTTTCTTCACCATATTCAAGGAACCAAGCTATTTGAAGGAAAGATGTCATCCTCTCCCTTAGAAGTCTACATGTGAGATATCCAGCATAGTTTGTCATATTCCCAATAAAATATAGGGCGGCCGCATGGCGGCCGCATGGATACTTTACGACCCCGATTAGATTCATCACTATGTATATACGCATAAATTTATTTTTTACAATTATATAGGTTTCATTTCTATATATTATTAACTTCTACACGTCTTCTCTTGATATTCTGATTGACTTCTACATCTTTTATTAGGAATCTTGACCTATCAATTGAAAGACTTTCTCACCCTTGTATCTTTGTGGAACTGAAGTCCAGAGAAGGCGTAAACATCAACCACAAAAAAAGTGTAAAATTCTAGCTAGATAAGACATTCACTTTTTATTTGTCCTGTTTTTATTCAGAAAAATAGACCATGTCTTGACTAGGCTCTTTCACTAGTGTGCATACATATTTGTCCTGTCATCTTGTTTCAAGTCTCCAATTTGTGTTATGAAAGAAAAATGGGAGAATGTAATGTCACCTTGAGCAAAACAGGCATGGAAACATCAAAACTACCCTTAGTTTTCCTTCTTCGTATTCTTCTTTTCTCTTTACTTCCACTGAACATCGAGTCATCTGCAGAAGCAATTGCTCTTATAAGGTGGAAGGAAACCTTATCATCTCATGATTTTCTCGATTCATGGAACCCTTATAATCATTGGAATGTCTGTAGATGGAAGGGAATTGTCTGCAACACTATTCTGAGATAGCAGTATATGATGGAAACCTCAGTGGCACACTAGACCATTTCAATTTTTCTTCGTTTCCAAATCTTCAAATGCTTCAACTTAACAATAATAATTTCAGCGGGTTGGTACCATCTACTATAAGCAGTCTCTCCAAGCTCATTTACTTGGACTTGAGCCACAATTTCTTGGAAGGCATCATTCCAATGGAGATCGGAAATTTGACACAGCTTCAACATATTTATCTGGCAAGCAACTTCTTCTTTGGTTCCATCCCTGATATTTTCAATTTGATGCCCAATCTACAAATCCTTGATTTGTCTAACAATTCATTTCAAGGAAAGATCCCGCCTTCTTTAGGCCAACTCAGGAATCTTCGGCAGCTAAATCTCAGTATCAATGACTTGAATTCTATAATTCCTTCTGAGATTGGTCTATGCACAAATCTTAATGACTTGAATTTAGATAGTAATTCACTTTTTGGAACCCTACCTTTGTCATTGACCAATCTGACAAATCTCAAGGTTCTTTCTCTGTACAACAATACATTTTCAGGCTCCATTCCACCAGAGATAGGAAGCTTGCAAAATTTGGTTAGCCTACACCTTTCAGTCAACTTATTGTCAGGTATGATACCTCCAACAATCAGGAATCTGACAAAGCTTAGCTTACTTAGCCTTTGCTGCAACAATCTTACTGGAACAATTCCACCTGAGGTTGGGGAATTGAAATCACTGAAATCCCTCAATCTTGGTAGAAACCTATTGAGTGGGCAATTGCCTAAAACCATCTCTAACGTTAGCATGTTGGAACGTCTTTCTGCCAGAGAGAATGATTTTTCGGGCAGCATTCCATCATTCATTTGCAATTGCAGTTTCCTTCAATATCTTGATTTGGGTTATAATCGTTTCGAAGGAACAATTCCACAATGTTCAGGAAACTTCAACGGAACAAAGCGTGGCTTTAGTATAATTTCTCTGAGCCATAATGATTTTTCAGGCAAAATTCCCTCATTCATTTGCAATATTAGCTCCTTTTCATATTTTGATCTGGAATACAATAATTTTGGTGGAACAATTCCACAATGCTTAGGAAATTTGATCAACAAAGGATTGCAGGGTTTGAATTTGCAAAAGAATCAGTTTCATGGCACCATTCCTGGAATATTTACCAAGGGATGTAAACTTCGGTATTTGGATTTGAATAGCAATCTGTTGAATGGAACATTGCCCCACACCTTGGTTCTGGATGGAAATTCTTCCAGAACTTCGAGTTCTTGTAATGAAGTCCAACAGATTGCAAGGCATTATATGTGCGTCACTGGAACTTCGAGTTCTTGGAAATTTGACTTCACTGGAATCGTTGGACCTCTGTGCAAACCAATTGGTAGGAGAAATTCCTTGGCAGTTGACATCCCTTTCAGTCTTTAACCTTTCGTACAATCATCTTGTTGGGTCAATACCTGTGCAAGGGCAACTTCTCACGTTTGACAACAGTTCATATATTGGCAACTCAGAATTATGTGGACTACCATTGACGAAGAAATGTATTACTGATGAAAAGGCACAGCCAAAGCTTCCAATGTTGCCACAAGATGACGATTTCAGTATTTTAGATGGACTCACCTGGCAAGTCGTCCTCATGGGTTATGGATGTGGAATGCTATTCGGTCTAGTTGCAGGACATTTGATCTTTAAATATGAAAAGCCTAGATGGATTGTAGAATTTGTGTATGGAGTTCTATATGAAATAAGGGGAACCACAAGATGTAAGAAGATTATTCCAGATAAGAGGGTGATGAAATAAGGTGATTTTGGGCTTTTTCTTGCTAGTCTCCTATCATATATCCATAGTATTTATCTTATGATTTTCAATAAAAGATGATGTGAATAAATATTTTACTGAGTGGATGGTCTTATCTGTTTATAATTTAATTTTCACTGATTTTATCGATTCTATTCACATTATTGAGTGTATTCACTCAATAAAACATGATACACTAATTTTTCACTTATTTATGAAATAGCGCGACTAGACCTTCCTCGTAAAAATGGCACAATCAATCAAACAACTTTGATAAGATCTTCCTTATGACCGAGGGAAAACAACTTCCGACATCCTAAAAATTTCGTTTGTGCTTTGGCCAATCAGCGTGACTAGACCTTCCTCGCCAAAATGGCACAATCAGAATTATTTTTTCTTTTCTTTTTTATTTTTTTTTATTTTTTTATGTCTTTAATTAGTAAATATTATTACTTTTTTATTAATTTGTTAAAAACAACTTATGTTCTTTTTAAAAATGATGATAAATTTATCATTTTTGTTCGATAAAAAACTTAAATTTGAAATTAACTTTAAACGGGGCGGGACTCCACAAGTATCGGGTTGAACGGATTTTTTTGCCATCCCTACTCACATCCACAAGCCTAACAGATTTTTTGTTTTCTGAGGACCAAAAATTCCGTTTCAACAAAATATCAATTCCAATTTGAAAATCTGAGATTCTGCACTTGAATTTTCAATCAAATGGCGACGGCAACAAGTGCCAGCAGTTACATTGGAAACTTAGAGCACCATCACAGTTTCTTCTCATCAAAGCCTCGATTCCGCTGCCTGTTTCGGCCAATTAGTCCCCTAAATTCATAGCCACTGTTTATAAATTTGGTGTTCAGTAGATGGATTAATTTTTCGTCCATGCCTACAATTTTGATAGATAGTTAGAAATTAGGACTTTTACTCGACTCTAAAAATTGTGTACGGGTTAAATTTTTTATAGAAAATGTAAATTTGACTTGAATGTGAGCGAGCATGGGGATGGTTGAATTTAAATAAATAAATGTATACCTTCTCTCACAATTTGATAACTTTTCAAGTGAATAAATACAATACTGATTGGGCAAAACAATGGTACGGTGCTGGAATATTCTATGAAGGCAGCGAAGAACGAGCAATCGACGTGTTCAAGAAACTCGAGAAATGAAAAGTCCTAAGCAATGTGGAAAAGGCCGGCCTCTTATCCAAGGCAGAGGAATTGGGATTCACATTGTCATCGATTGAGAAGCTAGGGGTCTTTTCAAAGGCGGAGGAGCTCGGGTTGCTCAGTTTATTCGAAAGGACAGCCAGTTTTCACCCTCCGCCCTGGCCTCGGCTGCACTACCTATACTGGTGGCAGCAGTGGTGGTGGTCGTATACTATAGGCTGCACGAGGACGAGGCTATAAAAAGGCCAGAACGATAATCATCAATACATTTGAAGAGCTAGAAGCTTATGCACTCAGTTCTTTCTCACTCTCAGCAGCCTATAGTAGATCAACAGTTCCTCTGGTTTACTTGGTCGGTTCAATTCTAAACAGAACCTCTCATCCTAGGGATACAGATGTTTGTAGAAAGAAATGGCTCGCTGAACAGACTGCAGGCTCGGAGGTGTTCCTCTGTTTTGGGAGCCAAGGGCGACTTAAGCGTGGACGAAGTTGAAGAGTTGGCTCATGGACTTGTGTGCAGTGGCTGTCATTTCATTTGGTCTCTTTGCCAGCTATCAGCAAAGAACAAGAATGCAGAGTCCCCCAAGTGAAGAAATTTGAGTGTTGAGAGATGGTCTTATTATTCCAAAGTGCACCATATTATCACCTTGTTTCTTATTCCCTGTCCTCCCCAATGAGAAACATAATTGCGTGGAACAAAAGGGGCCCGCTAGGAATATTCAGATATTGAGCAAGTTTTGCCCGAAGGGTTTCTAGGGCGGACAGTCAGGGGTCGAGAAGGTGGTGGGTTGGTTAGGGTACCGCAGGTGCTACTGCTATCCCATCCTGCGGTAGGCAGGTTCATATTGCATTGTGGATGGAACTCGATTTTGGAGAGTATATGGGGTGGGGTGCCCATAGGGACTTGGCCATTGCATGCAGAACAAAAGATTAATGCGTTTCAACTTGTGAAGGAATTAGGATTGGGGATTGAGATTTGTTGGCATGATGAGCCTATTGTTACAGCAGAAGAAATCGAAAAAGGGTTAAGGAAATTGATGGAGAGTGAGAGCGAAGCAAGAAAAAAGGTAAAAGAGATGGATGAGAAGAGAAGGATGAGCATGGATGAAGATGGATCTTCACTTGGACCCGTCCACCGCATTATGACCAACGAGACTGACATATCAAATGGAAGCAAAAGCTTATCACATTGATACCAAAGGAGTCAAGATGAGTCGTCACTATCAAGACAACATATCAAGTTACTTAAGGAAGGAGTGTTAGTTTTTATTATTGAATGGAACTCTATTTGTTATCTTGATAGATTGATGATGACTTTGTGGTTGATTGGTTTGTCTTTCATTATCTTTTTATATTTGATGACAATGTTTGAGGTTTCATATTAAACTTTTCAAATTGTATGATCTCCCGTGGTGATTGATTGGTTGTGTTTGTGATATTTCTTAATTTGATAATATTTGATCATAAGACACTATTGATTAATTATTCAGGTATGTCATGTAGAATAAATTGTTGGATTAAACATTAATTACGAACGAACAAGAATAGAAAAAAAAAATCATAAATTATACTACGATCAAGGATAAAGAATTAACGCTCGAAAGATTAGTGAACCGCTCATACTTTTTGATCTTATGCTTAAAAATAAAAAATCAATTTACGCAAAAGGTCGATTTTTATTGACTGGAAAGGCACCATAAAATCTATTTCTCACTGGGCCTGGCTTTTTAGTCCATTAGGAAGAAGAAAAAAAGGCAAAGGCCCCATAAAATCTATTTCTTACTGGGGGCCTGTCTTTTTAGTCCATTAGGAAGAAGAAAAAATGGCAATCAAAATGGAGATGCGGGGTATCGATCCCCGTACCTCTCGCATGCTAAGCGAGCGCTCTACCATCTGAGCTACATCCCCTTGTGTAAATTGGACTACATAGATGGTACTAGTCATTCAAACCCAGCAAAGTTAAAAATAATTAAGTAAAATACTAAGCGTACATAATAAATGTACACAATGATTGACACGATGTGATGTGGCACTCATCCTATCGTTGATGTGTAAATGTCATATTTGAATGAATGTCAGGTGTAATTATGTAGAAAATTATGTACTTGTAGCATCACTCAATAATTAAATCCATCAAAAATCATGAACGCAATCTCATAGAGGGGAAAAAAATTGATACATACTAACATAAAAGTAATAAATCAAGGTAGAGAAAATACATTTTTTTTTAAGAAGAAAATGTATCGAGTATAATAACCACATTTGCATAATTTGATTTGATAATATGTCCAATTAATATCTTCTATGTAAATCAGAAATCTCTTTTCTTTCACGTGTTTTAGAAATCCTAATGAAAAATCCTCGTGTTTTAAACAACAAACCTAATCCTTGAAACCTTCATCTTCCATCTTGGGCCATGGCTTGTTTCATTTAAAATATTCGATTTATCAATTTTCAAGTGTTCTACGAGCACTTTATAATGATTATGAGAACTTTCTACCTAATCTCGTTAAAACACATTCTTGTATATTCTTCTCCCTTAAACATGTGAATCCGTAAAGACATCAATATATTTGTAAATACAATGTATGACAATTAAAGAATATAACGAAAATACAAACGCATCTTGTTTATTTAATTGAAGTATTTAATAAATTGGTTTAATAATGTTTAATTATATATGTCAATTTATAAAATCAAAATTGAAAAAGGATAATTATCGAAATAGTCTAAATATAATTGGGATATAATTGTCCATAAAATATTTTCCATCTTACGAGACTTTTAGTGCATTGTAGATCATAGATATAGATTATAAACTATAAATTCTAGATTATTGAATTATTTTATAATCCAAATTTGATAAAATGTTGAAAATGTAAGCAAGTTTGTGTTTTGTGTGGTTAAAAAGTTTATAAAGGTCATGAATCTCATTAATATACAATTTCAATGGATAACGACTGCGGGTTCCTACGTCAAATAAATAAATAAAAATAAAAAATTGAAGTTTGACAAGTTGATACAATAACGAAGTTTCACGTGGAACAATTGATGTGATTTCTAATAAATTTCTCATTTAGCTTATTCGATTATTCCCATTGGATTTAATTTAGAATTGATAAATTATTATTTTTTAATTTTTTTTTTTGAGAGAGAAGTTATTTATTTATATAAAATACAAGTATAGCAATTAAAATATAAACCCACGTAATAGTGAAGGCAATAAAATAATTAAACAATACATAATTCAATTACTTAAATATGAAAACTTTAGTGTAAATGTCTTTATCAATTAAGAGAAGCTTTATGGGCAATAAAGTGTTTCCTTCAAGTAAATTACAGCAATGGTCCCCAATCTTTAACCTCGTAGAAATCTTGACCTGGGCCTTTATTTTGTAACATTTCTATCGTGAACCTTTGAATAATTAGCATAATTATTCCTAAAGGACAATTTTATCCGTCTCTTTTAGTTAACAAGCTAAAATGTTAGTGCAAAAAGGACAATTATGCTCATCTTTAAATAAAGTGCAAAATAAATAAAGAAAATGAATTGTCTTCCGCCCAATGCAAAACAATTGATATAATTGCAGCGAAGGTAGTGCCTTCACAGCAATTAGCGTCAATCGACAGCCATTTTTTGACAGTATAATTTTCCACATGATATAAAATATCATATTTGGTTGATTTTGATGTAGACAAATACAACAATGCAATCTATTTCTTCATTTGACAAACAAAAGTGGCTAGAATTTTGTTCGACAATTTTTTCTATCAGAACTTGTTGGATACAAATTTTTGACTGCTACTTAATATCAACAATTGGAAAAAATATCTAAACATATCAAATTTAGATATTTGTACAGTGCGACTATCCATTGCAAGGGGTTATTCGAACATATCTAAATAGATCATATGTTTACATAATCCCCCTATGTCACTCTATTCCAATTAGGATTAGGAATACGTATTATAAAGGGTATTCTTGTGATCGATTTAACAGATATTTTCTCTTATGAATTTGGGCGACAAAGAATCGCGATCCCGCGAGAGTGAGCTAACCCCAAAAACTCATTCTCAGATTGAATTGCAATCTCGTTATTTCTCTATTTTTATTTATTTTTACTAATGAATAACTCCACTCCACTTGATTTCTGAGCAGAATATGGGTATGAACTCAAAATGTTCCCAGATTTTATTGAAAGTCTTGATTATCAATTCCAAATTCAGTTTGTTTCGGCTTTTGTCGCTCCATCCTTCTACTTTCTCTTTTTATCGAATTTTCATTGAAGCATATTCTATAAGACTTGTAGATGCTACTGGCCGAAATCGTCAAAAACTTTCCCAATTTGATTAAAAAAACTTTTAAAATAGGAAAAATCCTGCTAATTATTCAAAATATGAGGGTTGAGATGTTATAAAATAAAGGTTGGAGACAATATAGCTACAGGTGTCAAAGGTTGGGGACTAGTTCTATAATTTACCTTGAATTTACATTGCAGGAAATTGCGTCGTTGGCCCCAACGGATTGCATCTTAAAAATAAAGGAGTTCATGCTCAATAATTCACTATAGTTGCATAATCAATTTCCAAATAAAAAAATTGTCCAACTGTTCATTAAAATATCGTGTCACAACCCTTATCAAACATGCTTGGCTTCAAATTTTTAAAATGTTAAGGATTAAAACCTAGTTTGGTAAAGTCAAACATAAAAATGCCACCCAAGCCCTCGAACATTTCTAAACATGGTGATTGAGGTTCTTATACTGCTAACGTGTCTTGTAACTTCGTAGCAAGGAGGCTATGATTAATGTTTTAGCCCATGTTTGAGCCAAATTATTGTAGAGTGAGAATAAAAAATATCGTCATTATTGGGACCCACACAAAAGATAGAAAATTTGAATTTAAATATTGATGTGATGGATAACGGTCATATTTTTCATTTTCATGAGATAATAATGTATCAAACGGTGCCTTATTATGGAGTTTAAGATAACTTTAGCGAAAAATCACAATCGAGCTAGGGTTGAGCTCGTGAGCTCACGAGCCGAGCCGAGTCCACGAGCTTGTGTTTCTTGAAAAAAAAATTTATTTTTTATTTTTTAATTTTTTCTCACATTTTTTACAAGCCCAACGAGCTCGCCCACAAGCCGCTGGCTTCCAAAACGAGCCGAGACTGCTCGCCCAACGAGCACAAGCCCAAGCGGTTCTAAGCTCGTTTTTGACTAGTCGAGCCGACTCGGCTCAATTGCTACCCGCTTATCATCCAATTTTATTTAACAAAGATACATAAATATATTCCATATAAAGTTGACCTATTGCAGAGGCCTTAGTGGGTTCCCAAAATGCCATTTCCTCCACAGATGTCAACTGATTAGACATGACTCCTTTACCATTTCATCTATCATCAATCCTTCATTGTCAACTATTACACTATTCTCCATTTTCAATGGTTTCCATAATGGTTTGATTGGTATTTTGGCAACTCTTCATTGGAGTTTGAAAATCTTTAATTTTAACTAGAATTGAACGAAATGAAATACCAATTAGAATTCAACACAAAATGAAATGATTTTCATATAAGAACTTGATAGATTTATTTATTATTATTATTTTGTAGTGTGGTGATCTTGATAAGTTCCAAGTCTTCATCTCATTTAATTGTATAAATAAAGGAATAGAGTGTTCGTCATACGGCTATGAGTTGTAACGTGTTATATGAAAGACTTATTTTATTAATTTATCATTTGTTAAAATGTAGCTAATCATAGTTTAGTCGATTTTGGAAAAGGATATTTAAAATTAGTAGCATGCTATGGTTTAAATTAATTGGTTGTTTTAGATGTCAACAAATGCGAAAATAAAATATTTTTATACGATCGAACATTAAAATATCAATTTTTGTTTGAGTTCGGTCGATTATTATTTTTATATTAAACGTGCAAAATGATCAAAACTACGTCTACTAAGTTAGAAAATGTCAAACTCGATTGCAATTGGACCAACTTTAGCTTGGTAGAGTTCACCCAAAATTTGAATATTATTTTTCGATTATACTACAAAATACTATCATTTTCTAAAATTGTTAGAGTAAGGGGTCAATTGTCTTCAAAACTTTATTTTTTTTCTCAATTAGGTCACCGAACTCTTCGTTTTGTAACATTTTGTTCTCGTAAATTGATGGAAATTATTTAGTTGATAATTTATCGTAATCAATATTGTACATAATCGCTATCTGACATTCTAAAAAACTAAAATTGACAATATCTTTCTATTGAATTGTTAAAAAACATATTAATACTTTTTTAACATGGCAAAGTAGTGAGTTGACGTGCCATACAATACAGAGGTTGTCATGGAGACTCCCTCTCCTACATTGTCACCTCAGCCTCGATGTAATAACTAGACATATAAAGTGGCTCATCAATATAGATCGTGCATGCATGTTCAAGGTCAAGCATGTCCTATCAGATCAAGGTCAAGCGTGCATGTTTGATGTCTTTGTTCTGTCACTCTTTTTCGATGTACATCGTCGTTTTGATAGAATCAAAGAGTTTAATCATGGAAGTCCACATTTTTCAAAGTGGGGGTTGCACACTTCACCCCCTACATTTCTACACTCCCAAAAATTGCAGCAATGCTATACGTACAAGGTTTTTTTTCACAGAATTCCACTGGCACAGTTTGATTGGTAGTTGACAAAACAAAAAAATGTCAGCAAATCAAGTACTGTCAACGCAACATCTGTGAGAGTACGTAAAGAAAATCCTGCATACTTAGCTTTTTTCCAAAAATTTACTCTACTGCATTCTAGGTTGATAGTTTAATTTCACATTCTCTATAGGGCTGATCTTTGAATTTGACGGTGGATGTAGGAGGTGCATAGCTATCTTCAAATTACACCAACGCAGCCGTTTGGTTCAACAATACTATCAGAAGGTTTTTGGCCTATGTTACCTTAATAGAAGTAATTTTATAAGTCAGTTTGGAAGACTGAAATGCGAGTAAATGGTTGCGCAGAGCAAAAGATGGGGTGGTTGCACAAAACAAAACTCGGGTTGCACCTGCTTATTCTACGAGTCAAAATTTGAGTGACGAAATATTTTAGAAAAATGTTAAGTCGAGACAATAAATCTGAAATCAATAAAGTTTGTGCAATATGGTCGGTTATTAGTCACTGAATTTATACATCCATCATCAGGGGCGGAGTCAAGATTTAATGGTACTGGAGGGCAAAAAAATTTCAACAATGGATTACTGGGCTTGAACATTGAAAAAACAATGGATATCAAAAATATATATTTTGTTTTATAAAGAAGGTGGGGAAGGGTGGGCTGCCCACCCCTACCTCCGCCACTGTCCGTCGTGATTTACTCATTGTTAAAATGATTTATAGACTCTTAGTGATCAGTAAATTTAACATGTTACATTTTATCACTCACTTATTATATTTCATTTATGAATGTATCGTAAAATGTTTTCAAGTGGTCACTAAAATTTAACATATTGCATCACTCGCCATATTTTAGCAGTCGTTGAATTTATACCTTTGTCATAATTTATTCATTGAGTTTTAAAATACATTCGAATGGTCACTAAACTTTACTAGTTGAATCAACTGTTTAAAATTTGAAACTTTAAACTTGAAGTATAAAATATCATACACGACTACGACAACGTCTTTCTTTCCTCTTAAATTACCTTGTGACAACTTTAATAATTATATTTTATTAGTCTAGATTAAAATTATTGTCTGAAAATTGAAATTTCAGTGACTGTTTGAGATTTTTTTTTTCTTGATTTGTGTCCATGACATCAATTTAAATGACAAAATAATTTCTCTATTTTATTTTCTTGATGTAAAGAAATGTTATGATTTAAATTAAGATTTATGTCAGTTTGAAATTAGTATTTTCCCACTGAATATAACTTTTGACGACGAGAAATTATATAATCTTGGTCAATATTAATATTCTCCAAGGATGGCAAAAAAACTCACCCGATATCCGCAGGCCCCACCCCAAATGAGGCAGGGATAACCCGCTTAATCGGGTATTCGAGGCTGGATATTTTATCTCGAGATGGAGACCGGTAACTGGTGCCTCGCCCCGCTTAATTTTTTTTTTTTAGAATTCAATACTTGAAATGAAAATTTTCATTAGTTCTAATAGAAAATGGCAACTAAAATTATTTGTCTAAGTCTGATTAATGGAGACAATAAAAATAAATTATCAAAAACTTCAAAAAAATTTAAATTAAATGGGATAGTAAACTGGGCAAGGGTCCCTTTTCTTATTAAACGGGCAACGGGGCCGGGAATTGTTTAGCCGAGCGGGGCAGGGAGGTTGTCTCGACCCTGCCCCGTCCCGTCCCGTCCCGTTGCCATACCTAATATTCTCATCGTAAATTGAGAGATTCATTATATAGTCGATATTTATTTTATTTTCTTGACTTCGATCAAATCTCATAAAAAAATTGAACTTTACTTGAAAATATTATGAAGTTCATTAACCACTAAGAAGAATTTTAAAGTTCAGTTTTTAGAATGTGACAGAGATATAAGTTGAATGACTAATGAAATATGGTGAATAAGTGATGACATGTAACGTATTAAAGTTCATAATCACTCGAAAACATTTTAAAGTTACGTTACTTAGTGCAATGTATTAGAATAAGTGAAACCTAAACATGCTATTCATTCATCCTTCGACTGTAGATCTACCATTGAATCTTCAGGGGGTATATTGGGGGAAAAAAATTATTCAGAGATGTATTTGGAATTCCATATTCTCATTAGCTCAAACTAACATTCCTATGATTTTTCGGTGAGATACGGATTTAGAGGCAGAGATCACATTCCCTCTTATATCGAGGATGAACCACTATAAGTGTCTATACTTTATTTGGTTAGTTTTATGTTATTCTTGGAGAGAGGGATTAGGATTTAGTGAACAATGATTAATATAAGAGTGATGCTATCTGTGATCGTTCATTATCGTGGTCGTCGTACATAACATACATGTAATAATTAGTGATTTTATTGCTATCGTAATCGTTGTACGTTACATCCATGTAGTGATTAAATGTATGTTACGTACGACGATTACGATAATGAGCAATTACAACTATCATCATTCTTAATATGAAAAGACTGACACACAGAATTTAATTGAAATTGCATCTGAATCATTAATATAGAATGAACTCATGAAATAGAGCAATACTCTACTTAACGAGGGAAGACCGACTCCGCTAATAACTTGCATAATCCACTAGTAAGCATATGTGGATAACTTACAATCCCTCTTCGATTTAAATCTTCATTTAGTTTCATTCCAATCTATTTAAGTAAATTTGCACAAGATTAAAAGTGTAATGTAAAAAATAATAATAATAAGTGAATAGATATGTAAGAACGATAGAATAGCAACTCCCTTCTTCTTCTTCTTATTATTATTTTTTTCCTCCAAAATATGCTTTTAACGTGCGCTTGCAAACTAAATCCGAATTTATCCCTTCACCATCCAATTTTGCTAGTCGAAAGTATGCCCAATATATTTGTCTTTTTCTCACATTACGCCTCTTTAGCTTTCCAGTTCCCCGGCTACTTCCCCTCTCCTCACCGCTGACATCTCTGCCGCTCTATATCTCTCCCCACCCTCAGAACCCAAAAAAACACAGAGATACAACACACCCTTTCTTATGCACACAGATACATAAAATCTTGGTCTATATTATTAGTGAAAATCGAGGTTTGTTGATGGCTGTAATGAGCAGCCGGTGTTCCCACACTTCACACATCACAGAGATCATCATCACCAGCTTTTTTCGCCACAAAATCTAAAACCCACTTCTTTAAAGTCCCATCATCCAAATATAAAGGCCTGGTGGTTTATTTGATAAAAAAGAGCAGGATTTACATTGCAGTTTCTTGAATATTCATCGTTATACTGATATAGAAAAATAATAATACATGGCAGCTTGGAAGGCGGTTCGTGGCGGTGCTGGTTCTGATGTCAACAGTGATTTGCTTAAAACCCGGAAATTGAAAATTCCTCATCATGGGCAGCCTCTTGATTCTAT
>CAIGRL010271306.1:0-14665 GCA_903798325.1 Fraxinus xanthoxyloides | reverse complement strand
TGAAAATAATGAAAAAATAATAGACTTTCAGGTAAAATATTTTATTGTATAAATGTGTCGTTAAAAATGATCATGTAACAAAATATTAAATTAAATTAAAGGTTATCAGACATGGGCGAAAAACAAAGAAGAAGAATAAGCAATCTCGTTTTGATGCATATGTATGTAGAAAAATTCACATGTCACCAGATTAATTTTGGTGCATGTGATAAATAATTATGCTTATAAAAAAATTAATAAATTCACTAAATTTTGAAAAATTAAGCTTCCGTGTTGATAACGTGTTACACAAATAGATAATATATATATATATATATATATATATAAGGAAAAATTAGGGATACGATGGTAACAAACCTTAAGAAATTACTTGATCGCTTAAAGCATGCCTTAAGTTCTGTAAGAAATTAATTGATCGAAAACGAAATGTACTTAAAAATAATCACGTTTTGTAGTTTCCAACTATTATTCATTTACTAGCTGAAAAACATGATGGGTTAGTTAATAACTTTCGAGTTTCCAGTTAATAAATTGAAATCCAAATCCATATTAGAATGGGAGACATACATGCTTAGTCATGATAATTGATTTTGACTTAAAAATTAAAATTTCAATTTTAATTTCTACCAAACAGATGCTTAATATACCGACAAAATTTCTGGATTCGATAGAAAATATAGAGATATAAACGATCTTCATCAAGTAAATTTTTGTGCTAAGATTTCGTTTCTATGCTAACGGACAAAATTTCTCCATCACAATCAGATTTTCCAAAGATTTTCGACGAAAAAAGGAAGAAAATTCACGGTGTAAAAGGTGTTGTAGTGTGAAGAAAAAAGGCAACAAATTTGATGTGGTGAAAGAGGTTGGGTGAGAATCATTGGTTTTCGACTGTCCCCTATGAAATAATTTTAGTATTTTTATTTGTAATATGTTCTATTTTAATTTTTTTAATTGTTTCGTATGCAATATAATATAGTGTTTTATCGTTGGATTGGATAGTCGTGCATTTGTTTGACAAACAATTCAGGCAAGTACAATGAATTTGGCATAATTAAAGAAAAAGTAGTTAAAATCTTCTTTTTCAATACAATGTACCAAATAGTTGAATTCATTCATCGTTTTACAAGTGATTTTGAACAACTAATTAGAACAATAAGCTGGGATGTTCCCCTGAATAAATATAAATACATGTGGGCACAAGGCATTTAGTCAGTGTTCCAAATTAGGGCTGACTCATAAAATTGTGGATTGATGTTGTTGTAGAAGAAAGGGAACTTACCGTCAGATTCAAGCGCACAAGAGACAGTGGATGTGAGTTTTCACAAACGATGATGAGGGAGACGGAAGCTAGCTAAGGTGTTGTGTTGATTATGCTCAAAATTTCTGAAATCAATTGTTGGGAATTCAAGGATTATGTATTGCTCGATACCACTTGATATGAAACCAATCACCGGATTGAGATATTGAAATTATATGGCAAAATAATGAAGTGTTTGATCTCAAGCCAAATAATATTACAATGATCCTAAAATCTAGTTATCATTTTTCTCACTCTATTTTCACGTCATAAAATTGTAGAGAAGATCCAATTATATATAAGAAACTATGTAGGGCAACATTCAAACCCTAATAGATGAGTTGTAGTTGAAGTAGAATGAAAAAATGTGTCAAAAAGCGAAAAGGGCATGTGCCGAATAATCATTTCACTCGAACGATAAGCTTGCGACAAGTTAATGACCAAGTCTCAGGAGAAAACCTGCAGGTGTTGCTCGAGCGGCCAGCTAGCGGTAGGCTAGCGAAAATGCAATGACTTTTCTTCCTAATCCATAATTTTAATCTCTTCAAATCCAATAAAAATTTCAACTCCTAATATGACTTCCAAATAGAATTTCAACTTGAATAAGATTCGAATAGCATTCCAAATTGAATTTCTCTTGACGTACACTTCAATTAGAATTCTTCAATTATTTCAACAAGAAATTCGGGTCACACCTAAATTCTAACAATCTCAATTTAGAAACGAATCCACTGCAACGAACAAAGGTTCAAGATTTTCTCCACCTGGAGAAGCCTGCAAGGAATGAACTGATTTTTCAACAATAACAAAAATCATTTTTTCCAACAAAATACAAAATACTCCACCTCTTCCAATGAATCTAAACAATACTTTGCAGAATTACCTCAAATTCCCAAAAAATCATAATGATTTTAAAATTCACTAAACCGAACTGTAACACATACCAAAGAAGAATCAAACCTAAATATTTTTAAAGAAAGCCCCTTATTAAATTGTACATCTTCTACTATGTTGAAAGCATGCTCAACAAAATCAGCATCCACATTCCATTTTCTATTGGGTCTGTCCCTAGTAATAGAATATAATGGCGCTGCAAGTGAAGGTGGCAAAACGACACATCCATATCTTCTAAACTCCACTGAGGTATATTATTCAAACTCGACCCTTTACGAGTTCCTAAAAGTATTATACCAAACCAAATGTCCACCACGGTACTGAACAAGTTCTAATTGACTCTTCCAAATTCTGTACAGCCCTACAAGATGTATAACTTGGACATTTTCTATCCCACCAATACAACCGGGTAGCTTTACAAACCTTCAAAACTCCACCCTCACCAAAGAGCTCATAGCCTTTTGAATCAAGAATAGACAACGAGATGAGGTTTTTCTTCAAATCCGGAACATGTCGAACATGACTAAGTATTCTAATTGTCCCATCAAATAGCTTCAATCTAACCGTACCAATTTCAGCAACCCGACAAGGTGTGTTGTTTTCCATAACTATGATATCTTTGAAAACTGTTTCATATGTAATAAACAAATCCTTATTATGACACATATGAAACACACGCACCAAATCCAGAATCTAATTCTCCTCTGGTTTAAACTCGACGCCTGAAATAGTTAAGAGATCTCCCACGCTTACAATGTTCTCTGCAAGGTCCGCTTCACCTAGATAAAATCTACTTCACCAAGATATATTTACTTGTAGTCAGCGTTTCTTTATTCTGCAATTCGTAGCAATCATTCTTCATGTGTCCCTTCTTCTTCTTGCAGAAGTTACAAATATGATTACTAAACTTAGACTTCAATCTGCCACTTCTAGAACCACCATGAACAACAAGACATTTTCTATCTCTGGCCTCATGCATCAGGTGCTTCATCTTTTCTTTTGAAAACAAAGTATCATACACCTCCTCTATAGTGAGAGTATCACGACTATACAAGATCGCGTCTCTAAATGAAGAAAACGAAACAGACAACGAACACAATAGGATCAAGGCCAAATATTTTTCATCATACTTTACTTCTAAAGTTTCCAAATCAGCAACTATCTCCTCAAACACAGTCAAATGATCTTTTAATTATTCTCTTTCTGACATTCGATGAGAGTATAAACACTGTTTGAGATACAACTTACTTGTCAGACTTTTAGTCATACACAATTACTCCAACTTCAACCATAAAGTAGCCATTGAACCCTTCTTCAAAACGTCCTAATAATGTTATTCGATAGATGAAGATGAATATGAGAAACTGTCTTCTTATCATTCCGTAATTTATCATCTACGGTCAAAGTTGCAGGTATCTTGTCAATTCCTACCAATGCATCATCCAAATCATGTTGTGCAAGTATTGCATGCATCTGAACCTGCCATAGTAAAAATCTAGTGCTCTGATCCAAAAGCCAAATGTCATACTTCATGGAAGCCATCCAGAACAAAAAATCATGAACAAATCAAATATTGTGCTCTGTGGAACTGCTGAACATAGGCTTTGATGCCACTTTGTTGTGTTGATTATACTCAGAATCTCTGATATCAATTTTTGAGAATTTAAGGATCACGTATTGCTCGATACCACTTGATATTAAACCAACCATCGAGTTGAGATGTTGAAATTATAGGACAAAATAATAAAATATTTGATCACAAGCAAAAGAATAAAAGAAGATTAGAAAATATAGCAAAGGAGATGGAGAGATTTTATTGCACCACAAATAATGAAAATAGAGAAATATTAAAATAATCCTAAAAACTAGTAATCACTTTTCTCACATTATTCTTACATTATAAAATTGTAGAGAATAGCCAAGTATATATATAGACAACTATGTAGGGCTATGTCCAAACCTTAATAGATGAGTTGTAGTTGAAGTGGAATGTTATAAATGTGTTAAAACCCGAAAAGGGTCTGGGCCCGATAAGCTTGTTGCGCAAGTGATAAGTTAGCGACATGTCCATCGCTCGAGGGTCAAGCGAGAGACCAAGTCTCGGGAGAAAAACCTGTAGGTGTTGCTCGAGGGGTCAGCTAGCAGTAGGCTAGCGAAAATGCGACGACTTTTCTTCCCGATCCATAATTTCAATCTCTTCAACTCCAAAACAAATCTCAACTCCCAATAGAGCTTCCATATAGAATTTCAACTTGAAGAAGACTCCAATAGCATTTCAAACTGAATTCTTCTTGACGTGCACATATTATAATTTTTCAATTACTTTAACAAGGAATTCAGGTTACACTCAAATTCTAACATAAGTTTTAGGGTAGTTAATTATACGATTTCTCCAGTCCTATGGGTGAGAATAGGATGAGTTCTCTAACTCGTTCATTAGTTAAAGTTCAATCAAGAAAGTTATTTCATTCATGAATACGACTTATTTGTGACCTCCCTATTCTATTATGTTTCTTAATGTTTGCAGGTTAGCAAGTTTTGAATCAAAATTCGAAAATTCATCTGGGCACCATGGTTTACTCATCCAGCAAATCGAACCGAACCATTTTGGGTCGGGTTGATTTGGCCTCTTCAGGTATTTTGCACAATCCTGGAGGAGACCACTAGCATATTTTTCTAATTAAACATGTTCTAAGATTTCAAACTCAAGTCTTGTAAATTCATTTACAAAAACTATACATGCATCAAATAATAAAATTAGACTATAAAAAGGTTTAATATTGTAGTCGCTCTATGTCAATGGTTAGTGATTTAATGTATGAGGTAATAAAAAAACTACCACATTAATATACCAAATTATTAATCGCCACATACATACCACGTAGGATGATTACGATAGTGAGCAATTGCAAATAACATTACTTATAAAAAAAATTATCACGTTCCTTCAAGAGATGAATATATATGAATTCACTTATCTCATCTGCACCAAAATTAATGGAGGAACTGTAATTTAGTTAGATTGGATTTAATAACTTTTAAAGCAATAATTGATTATTGAGTCAATGTATTAATTGACAACTAATGTTACATGATACTTCATGTTTAAACCTCATTTTCTAAGAATTTATTTTTTCCAAATTCATTTTCATTAACACATTCTCCAAATAAACTAGTGTTTACACTTAAATTCAAGATTTTTCATTCTTTTTAATCACGCCTCAAAAAAATCACTATTACAAAACTCATTTCTCAAAAAAGAAAAAAAAAAAAAACTGTCATAATTTAAATAAATGATACATGCCTGAAAAATTATTTATTATTTCTGTTTAATAATTGTAAAGATAAAAAGATGGTGTATAATCATTTCAAAATAAATAAAATAACTTTACACGTAAATGACGGAGAAGCTGATAAAGAATAATTTTCATCAAATTTACCATTAGCTAGTTATATATTGGAAAAGACAATTATAATCTTATATTTTTCTCGAAACCCGAGCCGATCCCCCATACCTTCTTTTGACCTGCAAACCGGTCGAAAAAATATTATCTTCTAGATTTATCCAAGAAGCAATCTCCGAGCAAAAATACAGTATTTCCTCATCTATTTTTTTACTCCATCTTCATTGTAATGGAGAAATAAAGGAAAGAACCAAAAAAGGTCTTGGAACAAAGCTCCAATAATTTCATTGTAATGGAGAAATAAAGAAAGAAAGAACCAAAAAAGTTATTGGAATCAAGCTCCAATAATTCAAATAGGTTATTAATGAAATTACCAGACAAGACTCGTCGCTTTCTTTTGTCCATTATCACCCAGACAAGTTCCACTTATTATCATCTTGAATTATAAGTTAAAATTAAAAGACAAGCTTAACTATAATATCATTAACATAATGACTATTGACTAAGTTAATGATTACATATACTAACAATATGTTAATACCCTGTTTGGTACAGATTATTTAAAATATATCTTTCCTTAAACTCATTTTCAATTATACATTATCCTAATAAAATAATTTTATATGTACACTCAAAAATTTTCCCTACATTTTAACCACACATTTTTAGAAAAATAATTTTTCATAAAATCTACCTCAAATATCCTCCAAATATGATTGATCAAAACAACTTTAGAAATCGTCAAATTGTTATTATTCTTAATCATATTTAATCACGTGCAAGTTTTTTTTATAAACAATTTATAATCGATCGAATCATTTTTTATCCACTCAGTTCATGAAATTCAAGAATATCATCAACTTATTCGTCAATAATTTCAATTTATTTATAATTTGAACAGTTTATAAACAATTCATAGACATTCAGATTGGGTACTAACAAAAAATTAAAAAGAAAAAAATGTGGTCTTTATTATTTTTCTTCATAAATTTCCTAAAAAAACATATACCAAAAGCAACAATGCTACTCCAATAAGGATTGAAACCAGGTGCATTTCACATGTCTTATTTTTTACTCATGTCATCGAGTCCTCTTGCGTAGCATGATTGTACGAAAAGTTTACAATATTGGCATGAAATTAGCCGAAACAAAAGCCAGGTCCGAAATTGACATTATACGATCCAAATGAGTGTCGTTTTATGCCTATAATTATCTGTACAACCTCAATGTTCTTACTTTCGGAGGCCACTTTTTTCAGTTTTCCCATCATCCGATCGCATCGCTACTTTGTCCTTTTCATTTTCCTCATTTTTAGAATAACCTTTCCCAACCCACAGAATTCCTGTCATTGCATTGAACCATTGAAGTTAAAAAAAAAAAAAAAAAAATTCCCTGCAAAATTTTCTGACTACACTTCTTATTTTACTGAGTAAAACCAAGAATCGTGTACGAAAACAGAAACCATTTTGAAATCAGAGTCGAAAAGTGAAGATTTTTTTATACAAAAGTGGGAATCTTAGACTCTTATAATGGCGAGGAATCAGAAAAAATGGAGGGCTCATAGGCCATTGTATATAGTTGTATTTAACTTCTTGTTGGCTTCAATGATTGTTTCTGCAGAAAGGAGCTTAAAGCTAGAAGGTTTATCAAATAATGCAACTGGGATTTCAAATTCTGATTCTGAGTCTACAAATTTGGTGAATTTCATATGGCAAGCCAATAAATCTGGTTACGAGCATGTTTGGCCGGTGAGTCAAAGTATTGATTCGGTTCATTTTTATCTGCAATTTTTGAATTGTTTTTTGTTTTTCCCTTTTCGATCTTAGCATGATATAATTTTTAATTTCAGGATTTTTATTGTCCATCTTTTGTGGTTCGTGGTTTGATATGGAAGCTATTTATGGCGATCTCAACACATTAGATTCTTTTATTTTTATTAGAGTTTTTGTGCTCTACTACATTTATTTTTCAACAATACATTCTGCATATCTATTGTGGATATGCATGTATTCGACAAAAGAACACATTTAGTAAAAAGTATTGTTGACTATGCGGAACAGTTGTTGAAAAAAAAAAAAAAGCGTGTGACTTTTAGCTCGAGTGTCGAATTTATGCGAGCGCTTTGGAAGTATTTTTCAGTTCCCTATAGTTTTCCGACCAACATTGTCAGAATTTCGGGTCAAATTCCATCAGTCTGTTTTGGCGTTTTCTGTTTTGAGTTAACTCGGGTATTTTCGTTCTTTTTGTAGTTTTTTTTTTTTTTATTGTTTTTTTCGGATTTGTCTACAAAATTAGGGGGTTGCTTTGACGCTTTAAATATGTATTTAGGGTTCGAAATCCCTACAGCCATTTTTGATTAATAATATTTCCGTTTTCTATTTTCTGGTATATTTCAGTATTTTTCACATCGGTTCAGGAGAAATTTGAGCAACACTCATTCGTGTGTTACGATCAAGACCCTTTTATTATTATTCAAATTTTCGTCCCGCGTTAGCTGAATTTATCATACATCTATCTGTACGTATATCTATGTGTATATGAGTTCATAAAGTTGATCTCTTAGATATCATCGGAGAAAAATTGAGTTGAGGAGATCTCCATCCATTTGTGTTATCTGAGTTCAATACTTCCTCGTATAAAATTATTGACTCTAGATTTTCGATAGACGAGGATGAATTTGTATTACTTATATGTGAAACGTTTGTAATGACTGGCCATTTTCCGTGTTTGATTTGATTTTATATGTTATGGATATATTATTGTGTTAGAAGACTTGTGAAGCATCTTAATCTGGTATGCTATCTACAGGATCTGAAGTTCAGTTGGAAAATTGTCGTTGGTAGCATAATTGGATTCTTTGGAGCGGCCTTTGGGAGTGTAGGTGGTGTTGGCGGTGGTGGTATATTCGTTCCTATGCTTAGTCTGATTATTGGATTTGACCCAAAATCATCGACTGCTATCTCAAAATGTGAGAGAGAGGCATATTAATGTGATTTGAGTGTTTTCTTGGTTTTGCATCGCGCTCTACAAAGTTCATTGTTGATTTAGTGGATTTGTAATATAGTCTTAGAAAAAAACTTTACTGCTATTTTATAAACCACACTGCAGTTTCCAATTTGTTAGTATTCTTGGGTAATTAAAATCATACACTCTCCTTCACATTACACCTAAAACTTGTGCTTTAAATCTTCAATAAGAGAGTTATAATTTGTTTTTGATCATAGATGTTGAATGAGTCAAGGCAATAAGACTGTTTTAAATTCTTACCTTAATGAAAAAAACGTCTACAGGAAAAATGAGAAGTTCAGTTTTTCAGTTGTACAAACGGTCTTATTTGTTCTTAAAGGAGGCATAAATGTTGTTTCTACCTTGACAGGTATGATCATGGGAGCATCAGTTTCAACCGTTTACTACAATCTTAAGCTCAGGCATCCCACAATTGACATGCCAATAATTGACTATGATTTGGCTGTTCTAATCCAACCAATGCTTATGCTCGGCATTAGTATTGGAGTGGCTTTCAATGTGATATTTGCTGATTGGATGGTTACTGTTCTTCTAATCATACTCTTCATAGGTAATAAGTAGTTAATAGCGATCTTTAGCTGTGCAACGTGCCAAAGTGTGAGAATTTTTACTTCATACGACTGTTTCAGGTACATCGACCAAGGCCTTTTTCAGAGGTGTTGAAACATGGAAGAAAGAAACCATCATGAAAAAGGTAAATCGTAAATTTCAAGAGTTTTACACAATTTGGTAGTAAATGGATCATCAGAGCTGAACAATACTTGCGTGGAAATTTCTTTATTGCTTTTAAAAGTACTGCTACAATTTCATTATGATGTCCTATGTGTGCAAAACATTTTATATACAATTCATCTATTCTCTTTCATGATGAATATCAATTGCTTTCTCGCTGTAGGAGGCTGCGAGGCGATTCAAAAGAAATGGTGGGTTGATTGTGTCCTTCATTTTGTGAACATGTTCAAGGATTGCCTTTTCTTTTCTCTTCAACTATTCTTCTCCCTCTGAAATAAAGCACGTGCCTTGTGTTGTAACAGACGATGGTGAAGATGAAGCCGGATATGAGCTTCTTCCTGGTGGCCCCTACAATGGCATGGGAACAGAAGCTAAATACTTTGTCGAACCAGAGGTGAGTTGTATCACTGGGGCTAGGGTCCATTATCAAAATCCTTAATTCTGATTCATCTCATAATCTCAGGTGAGCTTTCATGAACATGTTTATTGGAAGCAATTTGGGCTTCTCGTTTTCGTGTGGGTTGCATTTCTTGCTCTGCAGATCATCAAGGTTTTTTTTTCTTTTTTCCTTTTTTCCTCCTGTTACTACACTTCTTGAAAGGCTATCATTTTTAAGAAGAAGCCTCTTTTGGAGTTTATTTGAACTAATGGAACTTAAACTCTCTGGCCTCAAATTGGAACAGAATTATACAGCCACATGTTCAGCAGGATACTGGGTTGTGAACTTGCTCCAGGTATGTGAGTGCATAAGGTTTAACTTGCTTTCTAGAAAAATAACTTTTTAAGCACATAGTGGTGAAAACATTATTTTCTTTGTGCATCTCTGTGCAAATTAACTTCTCACTGTGCTGCAGATACCCGTCACTGTTGGCGTATCTGGTTATGAAGCGATTAGACTGTACAACGGATCAAGAAAAATTGAGTCCAAGGGAGATGCCGGCACCAACATTTCAGTGCACCAACTAATCACCTATTGCTTCTTCGGAGTATTGGCTGGTATGGTCGGGGGCCTTCTCGGTCTAGGCGGTGGATTTATCATGGGCCCACTATTTTTGGAGTTTGGTGTACCTCCTCAGGTGAGTTCTATTGAAGGCAAATTGAATAAATAATTTTTCCCCCTCTCAGAACAGTTTTCAATGAAAAGGTCAATGCACGAAAAACCCTCCGAACTTTTTTCTTCAGGTTTCAAGTGCCACGGCCAGCTTTGCGATGATGTTTTCCTCATCAATGTCAGTGGTAGAGTATTACCTTCTAAAACGATTTCCAGTTCCTTATGGTAAGTGCATATCCAACTTCAATAGCAGTACTTCTAACATCGAGTAATTCTTTTAATTTGTAAATTACATATATAAACTTTTTTTATCGGGAATACAACTTAAATTGTTGTTGTTTTGGCATCTGCATAACAGCTCTTTACTTTGTTGTGGTTGCGACTGTCGCTGCGTTTTCTGGACAACACTTTGTAAGCAAGTTCATCGTTATGATGGGAAGGGCGTCGATTATAATCTTCATCCTAGCATCTACAATATTTGTTAGTGCCATCTCTCTAGGTAAGTACCTTCATTGAATATTTGAAGATTTAATGAATATTGTCTAGACTGTCTAGTGCTATTCGATCATTTCTAATAAACATGCCACTAATATTTATTGTTTCGCTCTTTAAGAGGGTGTTTGGTAGAGATTAAAATCGGATTAAAATTGAAAAAATAGCCGTTGGTTGACTTTTATTAGACGAATGAGACCCAATAACGGTTATATTTTCAATTTTAATTGGATTTTAAGCTGTACCAAACAGGCTCTAAGTTTGAAGCTATGAAACATAGGAACGATTTTCTCAATGCTTATTTGTCTTTTTGCATTAAACAGGTGGAGTTGGTGTTACAAACATGATTGGGAAGATGGAGCGGAATGAGTACATGGGATTCGAGAACCTATGCAAGTATGATGTCTAGGACATTGCTTTTTGACTATCGAAGGTGATAACCGATATGTCGAGTCATTCTCCTCAGGCTAACCATTCTCAAGATTCATCCAGTTCTCAACTCGTGTATGTAAGGTAGAAAAGAGTCAAAGACCTTCCAAGTCTATGTTCCTTTGTGAAAAATTTCTCAAGTATGCACTGAGCTAATACTAGTTGGAAATTATAGTTGTTTAGACCCAAATGCAGAATTAGAATAATTAAAAGTAGTAGGTAACTTATTAATTAGTTTTAGATTATTAAGGTAATTAATCTTACTTAATTAATCATGTGTATCAATCAAATAAAATAAATAAAGATAAAAAGCAATAAAGGACACCACATATGATCACTAAGGAAAACTCCTAACTGGATAAAAACTTTTGGGCAAACATGTCAGTAAAATTCACTAGAAAAGTTAACTTACAATTAATCTAGAGTGTTTTAAACATTATCTAGCTCAAACCTAACTTGTAAATCATCAAGAAACTCTTTCGATTGTGAATGTTTGCACTTCTCATAACTCTGAAATACTTTTCTCTCCGCGTGAATCTACGAGAACTAACCTCATTCTCGAGCGCTAGATCTTCAAGTGCATCTTCCCAAAAGTCTAGAACTTTAAAGGCTAATTGTCAAATGTAATGTTTTGTTTTGGTATTTGATCTTTCTATTTTTTGATTTGTAGGCTAATCTAAGATCTGAATATGTATTTGACTTTCAAATAACAAACTCTTGACTTACAACAAGGCTCTACTAATTAAGGATCAATATATGGGATCAAATATCTGAACAAAGATTTGGGGTTGAATCAATGGAATGTGTTTATTATCTTCAACAATGAAATCTCTAAGGCAAAATAATGATTCAACACAACTTAGGACATTCATGGAGATGTATATTTATAATGGAGGCGTTTGTGATGGAAAAAAGAACTCAAAATAAGCTTTAAAATCAAATTTTACTATTACTCGGATTGAGCCGTGGCTTGAATGCCTATCAAGCGGCCAACGAGGGATCTTTGAATAGTCGTTAGTATTTTCATCATAACGTTCTCTCCTGATATTTGATTAAGGTGATTCAAAGTGCGTTGAAACGTTAACTCAAAGTGATATGATTCTTCTTGAAATAACATTTTTCAAATTTGAATGTTATCTATGTGAAAAATGTGTTTCAACTTATAAATGAGAATTTGAAGCAAAACTTGTGCAACACTTTGACACTTCCTTGAGTTCTAATTGCATTCCATTGATCATATATGATATTTTTGGACATCTTTGACTCCTCTAATGACTAAACTACCAACCCTTAACTATTTTGACTTTAATTACAATTACAAATTTAAAAATTGCTAATTATATAATTTGGATCTAACACTTTGTAATGAAAATTGATTGAAAACTTCATAAGCATCATCTTTTCCTCGATTTTTCTCCTTAATTTGGAAAATGGTTTCATCTGAATGTTTTACTTTATTTTGTCTTTCGATGGCTATTGAGAAGTGAATCACGTAGCGAAATGTTGACGCCAAGTACAACCATCACGTAACTAGAGTTTTGATACTTAGTGCTTGTTCAGCAAAAAATTGAAGTCAAACATTAATTTTAATTATACATTGATAACTACTATTCACTTAATATTCATACATCTCGTAAAACTTAATACTTTTTCTTATTATAATATCATTATTATATCTCTCAAACAAGTACAAGGATGATACCACGACAAGAACAACATTATGACAAACTTTTAAAATATGCGACAGAGAACAAATATGGCTGGAGTTATAATATCTCTCAAACAAGTGCAAGGATGATACCACGACAAGAACAACATTATGACAACTTTTAAAATATGCGACAGAAAACAAATATGGCTGGAGGAAGGTCAATTCTGTGTATTAAATTAATAATTGTTTAGGTCAACTTTTAAAATAAGCTAAGAAGAGCAACTTGCCATAAAAAAATTGAATAATTCTACTTGTACAATTTTGAGTTACAACAATAGATGACAAACTCTCACAAGGGGGTGGGATCCATGATTATTTTAATTGCGGGCCACACCCCCCTGTGAGTGGTTGACATTCACTTTTGTAACTCAAGTGTTGTACATTTAAGAACAACTGTGTGGATAGTATTATAATCATTGTGCAATCATTGTCGAGTATTATAATCATAAAAAATAACATAGTAATATCGAACTATCATAGAGAAGAGACACATTTCTTAATTTATATTTAATCTATTTTTAATATACAAAAGCACTTTATAATTATATATTTATATTGCTAAACAGTTAATTTAATATTCACAAAACTTTTTGGATTCATGACCAAACATGTTATTTACTTGATTGGTCATTGAACTTACCAAAATATATGTTTCCTTTAAGTTGATTCAAAAAATAAATGGAGACTATTTTTATATTATTCAGATTGTTTTTGTGATTAAGTTTCTTGGTGATAAATTAACTCTTAGGCTAGCAGTTGATGATCTTTTCACCACGATCAGATTTCATAAATTAAAAGAACTTAAATGAGCAATTTAAAACTAATCCAATTTGGTTAGAATACCTAATTCATGATTTTAGACACCTTAATGCAACTGGTGATCGAATCTTATTATTCTTTTCTTTTTTATAGCACATGCTTGGTACGCATTAAAATTTTCATTTTCATTATTTTACTCATTTTCAACCGTACATTATTCAATAAAATAATATTTTCTATCATATCAATAAATTTTTCTCATTTTTAACCACATATTATTTATCAATATACTATTCTAAAATACATTTTTCTAAAATAATCTGACTCAAACACACCCTTAGTTTGTTAGCAGTTTGGTTAAATTAATATGCTTGATTTAGGCCCTGTTTGGTACGGCTTAAAATTCAATTAAAATTGAAAATTTGGCCGTTATTGGGTCCCACCCGTCTAATAAAAGTCAACCATAACGGCTAATTTTTCAATTTTAATCCGATTTTAATCTCTACCAAACACCTTCTTATTATCCATGAACAGTACTAATTTCTTTTGTGATTATTTTCTGCAACCATAATTTGACTAAGTTGGTTTCGGTCAAACATTACTTGGTTAGTGTGAGGTTAACTTAGCCCCGTGTTTGAGTCTCATTGTTTGGCAAATAGTATATTTTGAATAGTAAATTAAAGGAGAATGCATAGTTAAAAATAAGGAAAAAATTGAATTTGCATGTAATGTTATTTTATTAAAAAATTTGTGGTTGAAAAGAAGATAGAAAAATGTGTTGGTTATATGTTTTTCATTTCGATTACTTGAATTAATTGTTTGTATCAAATATACTATAAAATTTTTAAACATAAATATGCATTTTC
>CAIGRL010271301.1:0-15073 GCA_903798325.1 Fraxinus xanthoxyloides | reverse complement strand
TTAGAGAATTAAAAAAAAAAAAAAAAAAACCTACTTCCTGACTGCCAATTCTCGCCGCCCTGCCCCCAAAAATGCCCATCACAGACCTAGGGATTTGCAGTGGTTTTTTTCCTTCATTTTTGTTTTCCTTCCCTTCTATTTTTCAATTTTTTATCAAGAACAAGTTGGTCACCAATTTGTTACATTGCAAATAGGTTCCTGATCTCTGGTGCGAACTTTTCAAATTGGAACTCATTTATGTATCTGAAGTTCTCTTTGTTCAGATGGCTTTGGTTATCTAGTTAAAATATTTTACTCATAGCTTCTGGAAATTTTGACTAGAAAGTAATCGTTTGTGTATATGTGGGCATGAAACAGTATGTTGCATCATTAGCTCGGGCCTTGATATATTGTCATGGAAAGCATGTAATTCATCGAGATATTAAACCTGAAAACCTTTTGGTTGGAGCTCAGGTAAGTAAATAAAGGCTTTTGTAGGTTAGCGCATTTCCGTGTTTGTTTATTAGGAGAAAATACAGCAGTCTTATCTTACTATGCTAATGTTTCCAATTGCCAGGGCGAACTTAAGATTGCAGATTTTGGTTGGTCAGTGCATACATTCAACCGCAGACGCACCATGTGCGGTACCCTAGATTATCTTCCGCCTGAAATGGGTATGCTTCTCTGTAGACATAATTTTTCTAGGATGTAGTGATTCAGACTTAGCATGAATGGATGGATGGATACTACTAATTTGTCATTTTTGAAGAGGATTCTTGGTGGTCTTCATATTTCGGATATGGTCATCTATTTCTTGGTAACTGGGTCTCAAGAGCTTTGTAGGTAAAGGTGTCTTGTCTTTCATCACACTTCATTCCATCCATCCTCTCCCAGGCAAAGCATGCATGTCCAAAGTGTGTAGGGTCCTCAGACATTCATCCATACTGTGGGAGGGGAAGATGCAATATTGTTGTACACTATATGATGCCCATTGTTTTTTGGACCATGTGTCCTTGTGGAAATAATTTTATTATTATTTTTGTTAGACAACCACAATTCTCTATTAAAACATTTCTAACATGCACTAATAAACAGTTTGGTGTTAATTTTTTAGTGGAGAGCGTGGAGCATGATGCAAACGTGGACATATGGAGCCTTGGTGTTCTTTGCTATGAATTTCTCTATGGGGAGCCTCCTTTTGAAGCAAAAGAGCACTCAGACACATATAGGAGGTGAACTGTTTTTTCTTTCTTTCTTTCTTTCTTTAATAATAACATAATAAAGAAGGCAACCGCTATTACTCAAAATATCAACAGAATAAAGAGTTACTATGAACAGCCCCTAACAAGATGGGGTGGATTGAGTAATAATTTTTATCCTCCAGTGTAATTCGACGCATGGAACTCGTCCAGTTAACAATGAGTGTGGATGACTGCTGTAACGATCTTGAGCTATGCGGACTTGTCGTTGTATTGAACTTTGAAGTGAATAGTCACTGTTCTATGTTCTAAGGAAAGAATTAGTACCCAACAGTGACTTTAAGATCTGAAATTGCATATTAGCAGTGGCTCAATTATTACAGATGTGGTTTCCCGTTTATTTGCACAGGATTGTTCAGGTGGATCTTAAATTCCCTCCAAAACCCATAGTCTCCGCAGCTGCAAAAGACCTTATTAGTCTGGTATAAATCTTTTTGGGTTCATGTTTTTTCAATTGAGAAGTGCAGGACTGGTTCGAGTTTTAACTTCTGTTATTCTTGGAAATTTCCTTGATAGATGCTTGTCAAGGATTCTTCAAGTCGCTTACCACTCCACAAGCTACTCGAGCATCCTTGGATCGTGCAAAATGCAGATCCGTCAGGCACTTGCAGAGGTTGATTATTAATCCACTTCCTCTTGCCAGCGAGAAAATATTTTCAGCACCCCTGTAATAGGATAAAATTCATGTAAAATGTCCCTTGTCTTGTAGGAGATTCTGAAATCATGAAATTGCTGCTTATGTAGTTAAAAATATCAATTTAAAATTATTCGTCTTATAGAAATTTAAGTATTTTGGCCCTCTCTCATGAACCAATCCGCTAGTAGATTTTCTGCTAAATCCAACTTGCACTCGGATCACTGATCATGGATCTGATGATTGCACCAATTTCAATCCATTTCCTTGAAAGTAAGCATTCAACTGCCGGTTTTCTTCCATTACACAGGTTGTTGAGTAAAGATACAGGCTTTTAATGCATAATTTTGCCATCATCCACTTCTCGAAAATCAGTATATGACCATATTCAAATATCACTGTGTTACAAAAGAATCCATTAAAATTACAGATGATCATTTAATCCCTCGTTGGGGCCTTTCCTTTCCCATTGCATATTTTTATTTCATTTTATCATCTAATAACTCATGATCTAAGTATCAATTGTAACTTCGACAATTTAAAATGGACTTTTCAATTGTTCGTTATGGTGCAAACCGTACAACTTTCAATGGCGATAGCATCGCATTATCATCCAAAAATGATACGGAATCATTCGCATTATTATCCAAAGACGATACAGAATAATTGTTATTGCATACATCCAAATGGAACATTTTGGGGTTTAATTTTCTCTAATTTAAAACATCAAAATCAAATAATCATTACCGACAGCCGATATATCCTAACAGACCAATAACCATAAAATATGTTGCATTACGGGGATATATCAAACCAGGAATTTGAAATACAGGTGGATTTAGTTAGTTTGTTTTCTCATCCGCATCGTCCAGCAATTGAGTTGGAGGCACTTCCGCCCTTTTTGCTGCTTCGACATCTTTAGGCCCCAAGAAACTTGGTTGATTGGTCGAAGAAAGAAGCCTCGCCCACATCCTATCAGTTATGACAACCTTATTTTGCCGTTCAGTGATGCGCTGCAAGAAAATAAAAATTATATTCACATAATAACAAATCCAGTGCGTCCAAAATTCATTAACTTGCTTAAACAATCCATAGAAAAGATGTTTTTTTTCCTCTCTATTTTTTTTTTTGGGGGTCTGTCAACGATTGATTCTTAATGAAAATGCTGCTGGTTGAATTTCTGGAAATTCTGGGTTGCACATTTTTCTCTAACAGATCACGTCAGCTGAAATTGTTAATGACTTGACAGGAAAAAGAAGGAAACATTGACTACATTACCAAAGCTAAAAGCTTTACCACAACAATATTGTGAAAGTGAATCTAATTTACCATTAACATTTGGGATATAGCAAGTACTTGAACAAGGTAAGGTGCTACGTGGCATAAACACTAAGACAAAAAATTGTAACTCAACCATTTAAACTGAATACTTTTTATAAATTTAAAAGTTCTGGTTGTGATTATACCTTTAAGTTGGTCCCCCACACTTCACGCAAGTAAATAATTAATGAAGAGTGCACTTACATATGTATTGCAGGTGATGGAGCATTATGCCCTCTGCGTAAAAATTAATAACTGCACAACATGTACAATAAACTGCACATAATTTCTCCAGACATGGCGACGTGACAGACTGGATGGTAATAGAATTTTTCTGTGGGTGTTTCCTTGTGTTTAATGACTACAATACAGAATAATTCAGTTGATTCAATTGATGCAAAAGGAACTTACAAGTTAGTTTAGATTCTTTTCAGATCACGTCAGCTGAACTGGATATTATCGTATTTCCACAATTTACAACTATATCTTCCTTTTCTATTCTAACATAATAGATTCTTGGGACATTCATTACACAAGTTCGGGTTAAAGATCATTGCTACCCAAAATTATCTCCCAAAAAAAAACCTTGACATATCCTCAAATTATCGTGATAAACTGAAAACTTAAAGAGACAAAAAACAGCCTACTTTTCTAAAGCACTCTGGAATTTGGGATGACAAGATCTCTAATACTCTAACAAGGCACTTAGTATCATACCAAACTTTGGAATTTTAACATCTAAGAGAGATAATTCAGTTCTCCAAAGTGTTAAATCTCAGAAGTCCGAAACCCGATTTATGATTGGACTTACATTGAAAGGAATGTACGTATGCCGGCCATTGACAAGCCCGACAGTGAAGCCTGTATACCCTGCCATTGCTCCATGAACAGCACTTTGAGCAAGGAGTGTGCAGTATACGTTATCAGATGCATTGCTTGGAATAGCACGAATCATGTAAGTTGGATCTGCCAAATAAATTTGTTAGGAACTGTTTTTTTTTTTTGGCAGAACATATAAGGATGATGGTACTGACCTATATATTTAAGAGTGATGGGCATTTTGGGTAGCTTTGCAAAATGATCCTGTCAAAAATGAAAATTGACTTCATGAAGAATTTAGTGGACATAACGCTGCTTTCAGTAAACTCAGTTTTATAACTTTCAACTGAATGAGAAGAAATCTCCTTGAAGAACAAATTCATTATCAGCAATATCGGGTATTTTTTTTTTGCTTCAGTCAACAAGAACAACAAACTAAGCCTTTTTCAAAATTGGGGCAGACCATGTTAGTTTCAGTCTACTAATCCATTTCTTGACATGCTCCACTCACATTGTATCAGTATCAGTCTTATGAACCAGGGACTCTTGCAAAAGGAAAAATTGAAAATCAAGAACCATAAGGGTATCAATCAGCTCATGAAAACATCTATCTAAATAATGAGTACCTTGATTCTCTGAGAAATCCACAAGCCAACATCTTGAAGTAGCTTGTTCCCCGAAGCATCTTTTTCATTTTTTGCATTCTGGATTTCTGCTGCAAGAAGTTCCTGTCCTGCTCCTTCAGCTATCACAATAACCATGTGTCCATTTTCTTTAAGCTTCTTCTCTATGTATCGAAAAAGTCCACATTCTCCTTCAAGATAGAAGGGTGATTCTGGAATCAAACAGCAATCCACATCTCGGCTAGCCAGAGTAGCATACATTGCAATAAAACCTGCATGAATAATTTCAAAGATAGAGATGAACTTCAATAATGCTGGTAGAAGTTAGCCAGAGTATCATTCTTTGTAATAAATACTTCGCCTATTATTCCCAAGATGTCCGATGAAAGTTTATAATGCCAATAGAAAAGACACCGATTAAGTTATATGAACATGGACACGACGACAAGTGATTTTTCTCAACAGTAAGGCACTGATTTAAATTCTTTAAAAATTTTAAATATATATCGTGTCCAATGCTTGATTTTTCTGAACAGTAGGACACCAACACATCGGGGACACATTGATTTAAATTATTTAAAAATTTTAAATTTATATATTATATCTTTATTTAATACTTTTTAATATAGGACACGGCACATGCCATGTTGAATACTTGCCCAAGGAATGTCCTTTAAGTATCCCTCAAGTGTTAGAAATTTAGAAATCACATAGAATTCGACGTGTCATGTGGCTTGGGGAGTGTCCAAGCACTGTCAGTGGCTGAAATGACACATGCTGCACAGTAAGAACCATTCCTAGAGCTGCCATAATGGGATGTTTATCAGATCTCTGCAACTTCTTATATTTTAACATTGCTTATTCTAAGAAAATCATAAGTTTGCTACTTAAACAGTTTTCAGTAGTGAATTCACAACAACGTTTCTCATACCTAAATCCTTTTCATACCATGATACCAAATTCTTCTGCTTTTCACACAGCACAACCCATTTTCTCAAAATAGGTGGACATGCTTGAAATTTCTATATGCTTTACGACAAAGATGGATCACAAGCGCCAGTCCTCCGGAACATAAAAAGCAAAGCCAAAATATAATGATGGATCGCAGGTTATTATTTACTTCCAACACTGAAGTATTGTATACGTTTATCTTACCACTGTAGCGACCCATCAACTTCACTACACCAATGCCATTCTCTGCACTTTCAGCTTCAACATGTGCAGCATTGATGGCACGTTGAGCCTCCTCTACAGCAGTATCAAAACCAAATGACTTGTCAATAACCTGTTAACACGAGTAAATGCAAATCTAAGTCCATAAATTCGCAGCAGCAGCATAAGCAGCACAAAACCAAATGATTTGCCAATAATCTGGTGAGTGGTGAGACAAGTTAGTGCAAAATTAAGCAACGCAAGAACGTTTAATTTGTTAACAAACAAGACAACGAACAGAAAGAAATGGGGTCAAAGAAGAGAAGAATTGAGGGCAATTTGGTATCATAGCAAGACAACGAACAACAAGCAGAAAGAAAGGGGGTTAAAGAATAGAAGAATTGAGAGCAAATGAATTCAATTTTTATTCATATAATCAAGTTGTCTATTACATTGAATAAATCTCTCTATTTATAGAGCAAGAAACAGAAACAATATCAAATCAAACGAAATTCAACTAATCTAGAACTTTATCAAAATAGCAAATCTAATATAATCTAATCTCTGAAATCAAACTCTAATTTAACTTCTTTTCTAAAATTCTATCTTTATCTTATCTTGATCTCCATCATTAAGGCTAGTCGCTAATGATAGAAAAAGACGTCAATTCAAAATTGAAATGCTATGAGATCACTATACACTGATCAAATGCAAATAATATCATAAGACAAGTTTAGCATTAAGTTCAATATTCCAGCACGTATACCGAGAAGTTAATTTAGCCCTTATTTGATCCCCATTATTTTCAAAATATATTTTTTTCTGCTTTTCAAGTATATATATTCAATAAAATAATATTACACACAAATTTAAAAAACATTCTAATTTTTTAATTTTCCATTAATCTACTGTTCCAAAATACATTCTTCATGGGGTTCAAACATGCTCTTAATGATTTTATTGTCAACTCGGTTTTATGAGTTTGGCTTTAAGAAGATCTCATTGTTGAACTATATAGAGCTTAATCTTACTATAGAACTACATTATAATGAAATATTAGATATGCTAGGGTTAATTGAGTTTATATCAATATTCTAAAAATCCTCCTAGGTGTCGCCTAGGCTTTAAATATGCATGAATTTGGTCTTGCCGTCTAAGTACACTTTACAATTTTTTATGTTTAGACATCGTTTAGGCCCACTTAGGCTCCTAAATACTTCAAGCTTGATATTATTGCCTAACCAAGTTTTATGCTTTTTAAAATACTGATTTATATATGTATAAGGTTTCTCTGGATGTTGCATGTCTATAAAGTAATCGTAAGAGAATGAAGTACTATAGGCCATGTTTAGTTCCCATTATTTGATGTTATAATTTTCGAAATAATTTTTTTTTTTTTTTGGATAACATGTGGTTGGTTGAGAAAAAAAAAAGTTTTTGGTTTATGTGTAATATTATTAAAATTTAGAATGTGTGATTAAAAAGAAGATAGAAAAAAATGTATTACAAATTTAATGTGTAGACTTGTGCTTTGTTTAAAATTTCTTAATTTGTTATTGCTATCAACATTTAATTGACACATATAGGCATGTTTGGCATAATTTATAATTTTTTTATAAGTTGGTCAAACTGTATTTCTAGCAACCCACAAATTTTACCAGATAACTCACATTCCTTAGAACCCGTAAAACTCAGCCAAGCAAGTTGTGTTAAATGCTCTACAAATTGAAAAACGTGAAAGAAATCATATGATCGACGATTAACTCAGTTTTTTTGTGCATTGGGACAGCTATGCCGTGAGGGGTTATGTAGAAGAAGTTAACAAGTTGGCATATGAAATATTGGAACTGATGGCTGTAGGGTTAGAGGCCCCTGACCATTCTGTAATCAGCAGGCTAATCAGCGACGTTGAAAGTGACTCACTTCTCAGATTCAATCACTATCCAAAGGTTGATGATGGCGCCACGTCACCCTCCTCTATTGGATTTGGAGAACATACTGACCCTCAGATCTTGACCATTTTGAGATCCGATGGCGTAGATGGCCTCCAAATCTCACTGGATGATGGGGTGTGGGTCCCAGTCAACTCCGACCCAGTTTCAGCCTTCTGTATTAATGTTGGTGACTTGTTACAGGTGGATACCATCTTTTATTTTGGGCTCTTTTTTCTTCAAATTATGCTATTTGTACAATCATACATGATAATAATAGTTGACAATGTCAGTATTGTCAAAACACCTGTCCACTAAAGACAGGAGATCAGATTTGCCAATAACCATGCCTCAGATTTTACATCTCCTCAAGCAACTTTTGATTTGGTAGAAAGTTAACTTCTTTGGGGGTCAAATTGCTTACAAGAGTGTGTTCATCATTTTACTTTTAAAGTCGGATTATTACTGTTCAAATTTACCATGCAGCCAACGAAAAGCAACTAAACACAAAGTCCGTACATGAAATTATCTTATGTTACCGAGTTAAAATAGTTCTCACACTAGTGCTCAACTCTGCTACATATTTGAGTATCTGCGCAATTGTGTTTCGTATTGCATTTCCCTTGTCTCTAAATTGAATTTGAGATCAGGGCTTCTTGATTTGTAACATCATCAAGATAAATGACTTACGACATGGATCAAGATTCAATGCTTTTGTCTTCATTTTTTCTGACAAATTTTCGTGGACTAATATCATGTAATGTGTATTTTTGCTGAAGGTCATGACAAATGGAAGGTTTTTGAGTGTGAGACATAGAGCTATGGTGAACTCCAATAAGTCAAGAATGTCGATGGCATATTTTTCTGCTCCACCACTCGATGCCACAATAAGTTGCCTACCGGTACTACTAACACCACAGAAACCTCCTCTCTACAGAAGCTTTACCTGGGCCGAGTACAAGAAAGCTGCCTATTCGCTTCGACTAGGGGAGAACCGTCTTAATCTTGTCAAAGCTCGACTGGATGACGACGAAAATAGTAACTAATTTCCTGCACGATTTTACAAGGAATTGAACAAGAGATAATTTTTTATGATGGTTTTCTGTAGGTTTAAATTTTGCTAAACAACGTTTGTAAGAGTTGGAAGTGCAGATTAGGTTTTGGGATTGGTATGAAAAAGGGTTTTAGGGTTTCTGAATTCTAATCTGTACTGTTCCAATTGTAAGATATAAACTACCTTGCGGCTCTTGGTCACATTCAATGCATTACTTAAAGTTAATGGTGATTTCATAAATTTATTATTATATCCTAAGTTTGGAAAATCCATATATTCGTCATAGCCATCATAAACGTATGCAAAAGTGGCCCCATAACATTCTCGATTGCTAGGAATATTCAATCTCATATTGCTCAAACCATTGTCAATTAATTGCTGGATTGAACATTTATTCGTTGGCTCTCTATGCCCAATCCCAGCATCAACCTTTTCCAACAATTCCATAAAACAACATTGCTCAGACACACCAGCAAATGAGACTTCTATTGTCATGCCCAAACTCAAATCGACTTGGTTTTAGTGAGTTGTCATTAACCCATAAGTCACTTGGAACTGTTCCCAATTAGCAAAATGATACAAACTTTATAGATTTTTCCAATTTGTCCTATTTTTTATTGTCCCAACTGGTTGGGACCCACTGTGCACATTACTGATTACTTGAACCCCCTCATGTTTGCACATCTTTATTGCTCGCTATAATGGATGGAGAAATGACCTCCTAAGTATCTTCAAATTAGGCTTATTATAATTACTAACAAAATGAGGTATTGGATCTCACACTCTAGCTGCAATTCGTCTTGGGCTAATAAGGGGCTGTCCCATGGCCTAAATAAAGTAATCTCTAATATTTCCCTTTTCGAAATTACTCATAGTAGAATTTGCCATTAACTTGTGACGAGGAGTGGACAAAACCCGATCGAACCCGTCAAAATTGTCCAAACGGAACTAATCCCCGACCGGTTTGGATTTTTTTTTTGTTGTTGTTTTTACACGGGTTTGGTGGGTTGGTTGTATAGGCGGGTTGGAATGAAGTGGGTTATAGGTTAACTCATGAAAATTGAATAAATTCGCACAACCCAACCCGACTATATTTACAAATTTCACAAGTGTTATGATGTTGATGGAGGAATACACATCCAACACAAAAATATTTTAATTACCAAAAATATTTTTTGGCTTTATATAATTTAATATCAATCCGTCCATATAACATTTTCGAGTTTGAAGTGCCAAAATAATTCTTATTTTTTTGTTATTGCAACTATAGAGACCTAATATTATATAAGCCATGAGTCAATTATAAATCCGTCCAACCCGATCCGTCTACTTTAATCTTTGTTGACAAATTGTCTGACATATCCAACTCAATCCGACCGATACTTGATTGAGTTGGGTTGTGTTGGGTTTCAACCTTTAGACGGGTTGAGTTGGATTAAATTATGATCAAACCAATCATATTAAGTTGGATTTAAGTTGAGGCAAAAATCGACACAACCTAATTCAACCCATGCCCACCTCTCTCATTATCCACCAGGTGGTCTAAATCCAATGTCTTGACCCATTAATGGCGATACTGGACTGTTGAATAATAGCCGAACAAGCAGCCCCTTCAATCCAACTTGCCTAGCTACTCGAATTCGTGGGCTGAGTCCAAATCCAAAAACTGGGTCCCATTTAAATGTGATTCAACATTTTCATGTGCTGTTGACCCAAAAAATGGAGGATTTTGATTGGATTGACCAATATTTTTTTGACTAGATCCGGTCCCTGAATTTGCTCCATCAACTTGCTGGTTTCTATCTTTTCCTAAATCAGTGCCCTCATTTACATCAATATATGCATTCAATTCAAAATTCACAATAATTAGGTAAGTTTTCACTAACTATTGGATCTTAAAAACACATATTGCACTAAGAATATATCACCTGGATTTCAAGATATTGGATAAAAAATAGAAGATTAAACTCAAGCTGTGGAATCTGGAAGATGGTCTTCCCCTGTTAAATAAGAAGGTACTTGCAAAATATTATGATGAACTTGTCAAGTTGAATAAAAACAACATGATGTGGGAGATGCCATGTACTAGGACAGATTTCAAATATAGTATAATCCACTTGCAAAAGTTGACTGGAAGGACTTGCCACTGCCCTTGGATTTGGATTGTGTACCGGCCATTAAATACATATCAACTATTGAAGAAGAGCGTAAAGAGAATGACAATATAATTACAAAGGAACCCAACGAAGAACTAGCAATTACTAAGGATGGGATTAACATATATTCTTCCGACTTCATTGATTGCCCAACAATTGATTTTGTGATTACACTCGATGAGGAGGTAAAAGTCTATTTAGTTGAGTTTGAATCGGATAAAATAGGCAAATCATTTACATTGAAAGTGACAAGTTAAGGGTTTGGAGAACAAATTAAAAGTAGAGCAAAGTTAATCTGAAATAACAAAATTTGACACAAACTACACCTAGAGGGAGTGAATAGGTGGATTATGCGGAATTAAAAAACTTAATAATTAATTAGCAACAAGTCACTATGAATTATGTTGTCTAGATGATTAACCAAAGAGTTTGACTTTTCCTATATTGAAATACCACAGTTATGAAACCAATAAATAAATGCAAGAATGATCACGAAAAAATCTCAACTAGGTAAAAATTTCAGGTACTTTATAGTCAACAATCCACTATAAACGAAGTAGAACTTACGGTCTACCAGATTCGACTACCACTAGTACTTTGTGACCTCATGACTGCAATTCTTACAGCTCACTTGGATTTCGTGTTCATGCACCAACTCCCAACTGTAGTTTTCAAAGCCTTTATGATTGTGCAATCCTACAACAATGCCCAGCTTTATGAATTCGTCTATCTCTTGTAGATGAACGAAGAACCCCACGTTCTTCAATAACTGAAACTTCAGTCACATTTCCTTGATCTTCAGATCTCTAACAAATGTGTAGGAAGCAACAGTTTAGTATTTAGATTGTGGATTTGATGTTTTTTACCGTCAAGAACAGATCACAATATGAAGGTTGAAAACTAATGTATATAGAGGATATGAAGAATATTTGTTTGCACAATGATCAACCTTAGAATTTCCAGATAACCCTGCACTCAAGTGAAAGATAGGCGACGGGCGAGCAACAGTGTGTCGCTCGAGTGAAGTCGTGGCGCCACAGTTTCTGTTTCTGACACTTGAGCCAAGTTTGGCGATCAGCAAAATTTCAACGCCGTTTCTCCTTCTTTTTCATTCTCGAATCCTAGACCTAATATAACAGAATTTCTACTATTTGCAACTAAATCCTTTACTTTTTCAACATATTAATTTTAATCTATTTTGTTCACAGACTTGTCAATTACATTAAATACCTAACATAATCGAAGTAAACTAAGTAAAGCATCGAAAGTTTTCTACAAAACATCATGAGTAGCTAGAGTAACAAAGTCAATCTAAAACAGTAAATAAGTGCTTGTTGAGAAGTAACCAAATTTTCTTTCCTTTTATTTATTCTACTTTTGGAGATATTAGGTAGTTTATTTGCTTTTGTATGCTAGTAGTTGGTTCATGCATCTTCATCCTTGTACATTTATCATTGAGGTGTAGTACGTGGTTTGAAATATCGTTGGCATGGTACATGCACCATATTAGCATGAACACAAGTTTCAATCTAGACTGTGACTTGCGGTGTTAACATGAGACCTCATCCCTTATCTATAGCTAAACGTACCTGTCTACGTTCGCAACATGCTGCTGTAAAATCTAACTGCATCATCTGTTTGTGTTTGGGAACCTTTTTTTCCTCCCTACCCACAGCCCCAACCTACAACCATAACTCAACTGCGTCCCCTATTTTTCGTCCCCCCTTCATTCCTAGATTTTCTTGTTAGTTTTGATGTATTTGAGCTTAATATGAATTGTTTCATATTAATATCACTAATGATTGGTTTCTCTTCATTTTTTTAGAGTGTGACATTTAAAAACACATAAATCAATAATGGACAAGAAACTCAATCAAGCAGATCATCTAGCTATGACATTTTTGTTCCAATTCAACATCTAATATCAAACACAAATCCAGTGAGTACCTAATTCCCTTCTTTGTCCTTTTACTTTGCTTATTAAATGATATTTTGAGACATTAAAGATAATGTTTGATTTAAGTTTGGAGTGAATATTGATTTTGTATTGCTTTTGTGTGATTGATGTGAAATTTTATTGCTTTATTATACATGAAAAAAGTTGACTAAATTAAAAAAAAAATTTAAAATCTCAAAAAGATTTTTGTTTTAGTTTGCTTGCTTGTATGATATGGGTAGTCTTACAGGCTATGATGTATATATTTGAAACTATGTGTTGATCTTATGTATTGTGAATATGTTACATGCTTGAATTGATTGATACTTATCCAAGTAAAATTTGATACCGTTTGTGTATGTAAATTAAATTTTGCATCATTAATTAATGAGTGGATTCATGTTTTGCATATGTTAAGATAGTGGAACTTAGATGATAAACCCGATAACAACTACATTATACATATTTAGATAATTTTGAGCATAATTTGAGGTCATTGAATTGTTGTAGGAAAATATTAAAATGAATAATGATTCCATATGTGAGAATTTTTGTACGGATTTTCTAAGACAATAAGATGAAAAATAGATGAAAATCCTAAGTTAGATGTTGATTTTTTAGAATGAATGTTTAATGATGGATATTGTACTCATTATTACATAAATGGGGAAAAACTATCATGATTCATGAATTAAAATTACCCTATAAAAGATTTCAATGAGGACACTTTATTGAAATTCGAAAACAACAAAAAACAAAAAGAGATCAAGTTGGTACATAAAACAGACGATGCACTACACATGTGATTAAGTCTAAATACTTATTTAAGAGAATTAGACATTTGACAAGAATTTATTAGTTGAGTTGAGTATTAGAAGTTAGTATTTCCCTTTGTTACGACTTATGAGCCTCCATTTTGCCCTTTTACACATTTAACATCACTTTTACCCCTACCATAAAGTGCACTAATTCCTCATGTTACATATTTCGTGGTGTAAGAGCATTTTCAAAAACGTTTTAGACGTTAGATGCTTTTTATTTTAAAAAGTCAAAATTTAATTTAGGCTCCAATAAACTTTTTATTTTAATTTTTTAAAATAGAGAGTGAATTTAATTTCTATATTTGAAGATCAAACTAATTCTCTATTTTTATTTTATCAAAGTTGCATTTAATAAAATTGCAAAATTTGAAGCTTCACTACATAAAATATTCATATTATAGTAAAACTTCTCTATAGTCATAATATTGGCATCAAATTAGTTTTATTACAATTAAGATGTTATATTTTAAAAGATGTGGTTACAAAAATTGTTGTTCTGACTTTAGAAAAATTATAAAGAAAAAATGATTTTGTTGAAGTGTATAAAAAATAAAATTACTATTTAAATTTTAAGATATTTTCTGTTAATCTCAAAATATTTTTAAAAAATGAAGAATCCCTTGAAAATAATCTAATAATAGACAATGAAAAGGTTTCCATCAACTTCCATAGCTAACTTAGACATCCAAGAGCATTAGATACATGTTTTAATAATATATCATCAAGAATCATGCTGAATTTCCAATATGGAGCAATAATAATAATATCAACATCATATTAACAACGAGAATGATTCAAACTTCACACGTTATTTCTCATAGTGGTATGTAACTATGAACTTTCCTATATTTGATGCGGGTAGGAAAAAAATTCTATGCAAATTAGGTTATACCCAAAATTTTAAAAGAGAGAATAATTATGTTAATCCAACTGAAGTTGTGGCTGAGAACCTTTGAAAAGAAGCTTAAAACCTACACGCGAGGCAAACAAGTGTGGAAGAAAATGATGTAAACCTATGGAAAAGCACATAAATTAGCTTGGAATTATAATGCTAAAGAGTAGAAGAGATTAGGCACCAGAAAATTAATGTTTTCATGTGGGTTTTGATTAATCATTCTAGACCACTTGATTAATTAGGCTTGAAACACGAGGCTAATAGAAATTCCCATATTTAGAAGATTGGTTCCTTTATCGTGACAATTGCCATTGAAGAAATTGAGTCAAATCAAGCTTTTGACAGGTGAAACAGTCGTCTAAAACATAGAAATGTCCTTAAAATTTAGGCTTTGTTTGGTATGGATTAAAATCAAATTTTAATCTAAATCAAAGTCAAACAATCAATATTAACCATATATTTTATGTGTCCCACAGTTTTTCAATCACACATTT
>CAIGRL010271253.1:0-18480 GCA_903798325.1 Fraxinus xanthoxyloides | reverse complement strand
AAAAAAATATAGAATCATAAATACAATTAACATACACAAAAAAAATCAAAATTGAAAAAGAAATAACCTGATGGATCGGAGGGTACATAGAATTGGTACAAACTGGGCATTCAAGAAGCTCATGGACACTGGTAGCGGGATTAATCACCATACTGTTGAGACTATTAGATTGCTTCGAAGAAGAAAACCTAGAATAAGGATGGGGGTGGGCGTTTTCATCTTCATTCATCCCTTCAGAGGATGATATGCATTCAATGCTGGATTCCATTATTGCAAATCAAAGAAAAAAAAAACTTTCTTTGAATTGCCAGATCAATTATTATACATTATCGGCAGTAGTACATGGGTTTTTTTTTTTTTTTTTGACGAGTATTCCATGATACATTACCTACTAAAGACAATCTTATTTGCTGAAACTAAATTTTTCTGAGGGTTGTGCATGGTGTAGGTGTAACGAAATTACGACGCATGCATGGTTTACTTGCATTTTGGAGGAAGGTGAGATGGTGACATCTTATCGAGCCATATCTGGACACATGCTCAGGGTTGAATTGGTTTGTATTTCAAATTGGGTATTCTGCTCAAGAAGTTGCACGAGTTGGGTGGGTTTGTAATGTGGGCAATGTGAGGTCGATACCTGTGAATGTGTTATCGGAGGCTGCGTCTTCCATTCAAATTAAACACTGTGGGGGTTGATGTCGATGCCATTGGGGCTCATTGAGTGACAGCACCAAAGATGGATCGACTTAAACTGAATAGTGATGCTTCGATTGGCTTGGGTTTGTGAGTCACTATTATCAACATGGGGAGGTTGTCGAATTTGCGGGAGGGCCACGTTTTCTAAATGGCCACGTCAAAGACCATATTCAACACATATACCTAACATACTAATTATTCACTACAATGACCTTTTTAACATTAAAAGAAGAACATACCCTTCATTTCAAAATTAAAAAGTTGGATCTTTCCTCGGATCCCAGACTCGGACCATGGACCATTCAGACCCCTCGGACCTATTAACATACAATAAATCTGCTATGATTTCTTCACAAATTTGAATTTTTTTAACACAATAAAAGAACTTTTAGTTTAAATATTTGAATATTAAAGTTAAAAACAAATTATCCATCAACATTACAAACAAAAAAAAAATCGAATTTAACCAAATAACATGAAGAAACCTTGAATATGGAGATGGGAGATGGGTGAAAAAACCTTGAAGAATGACGATGGAGATGTAGATAGAGATGGAGAAGGAGAAGGAAAATGAGAATAAGAAGATGAATAAACATTGAAAAACAAGAAATTGCAAGATCTTCAAATTCTCGACGTTCAAAATGAAGGTAAAATGAGTATTCTCATTCTTTTTAAAAATTAAACTTTTTTTGTACTTAAATTTGGTCAAAGCCATTGTGGAAAAGTGTGGCTCAACCGACCATTTACCACAATTTCCTCTATGTGGGAGGGGTTTGCATTAGCTTATGAGATGATTTTACTAATAATAGAAGTCGAGTGTTATTCAAAGGATTTCAATTTGTTCTGTAAGCTTCTATTTTGTGTGATATTGTGGTTGAACCCGAATTTATATAGGGTGTGTTCGATAGAGATTAAAATTAAAAAACTAGTCGTTATTGACTTTTATTAGATGAGTGAGATCCAATAAAAACTATATTTTCAATTTTAATTTGATTTTAAGGATGACTGAACAAGCCTATAATCATTAGTTATTTCAAATGGGAAAAATAAAAATAAAAAATTAAACTTTGTCTCCATTTGAAAATTTATAAATAGTTCATGAATAGGAATGGTAGTGGATTCCACCAAATATGGATAATATTGAAAAGTAATTCTAAATATATTATTGAAATGAATGTTTGATTTGATTGAATTAATATATCAATTTATAATTTTTATAAATAAGGAGGCCTACATACACGGGTATTACATGGGAAAAACCATGTATGTGTACAGAAATTTGAGTAATTAAAATTGAAAATATAATTATTATTGGTCTTATCCATTTAATAAAAATCAATAATAACAATTAATTTTTTAATTTTAATTCGATTTTAATTTTTACCAAACACCCTCTAAATTACCTATTCTCAATTAAATATAATAATTTATGTCCTATTAAAAGTTGGCGTTCAAAATCGCCAAGGCTGGATGCCTGGATAGGATGCTTCACCGTATTCCGACAACTTTCAGAACCGTCCAAAATAATGCGGACAGTAACTCCAAATCAGTACACACAAAAATTTCATCAGAATTTCAACTAAAATTACAAAAGCCTTTACAAATTCGAAAAACCACACATGTACTCTCATCGCTGTCTTTTTTTCTCTTCACCAGAATCCCAATAAACCCAAAAATTAAAATTTTTGAACCAGAACTCTAGAAAATTAAACCAAATGAGCGAAGAGTCGAAGAGAAGCGGCGGCGGAGCACTGATGGCTCTGTCGCCGGCGTCCTCCGATGGTCGAAAGTCCTCAACTGGGTCTACCGCTGCAGGCAAGAAAGTCATCATAAAGAGCGCCGACATGAAAGAAGACATTCAGAAAGAAGCTGTCGAAATTGCCATAGCTGTAAAATTGTTTTCATTTCACTCAGAATACGAGAAAATACGCAATACCCGCTAATTCGTTTTCATTATTTTGGGATTTTTTTTATTATTATTTTTTACAGATATCCATTTCTTGAATAGCATAGTTTTTACACAGAATCACATATAATTATGTGTTTGTGTATGCAGTCATTTGAGAAGCATAATGTAGAGAAGGATGTAGCAGAGCACATAAAGAAGATGTTTGACAAGAAGTATGGGCCCACCTGGCATTGTATTGTGGGCAAGAACTTTGGTAAATCTCCCTTTACCACTGAGTTTTCGTCGATATTTTCATATTTGGAATTCTTGTATGATAAGAGTTAACAGTAATTGATTCTTGAAAAATTAGTATATTGACTAAAGGAGTGATCTTTTTATTGTATCTTAATATATATTGTGGTATATGATGTTTGTGTTCTTTTACTTCTGATCTATTGATTGTTGTTAATTACTTGTTTGGTTATAGCATGAATCTTATAAATACGAAGTTTGAAGGTTGAAACTGTTAATTTTCTTGCTATTCTGGGGTATTTGTATGTCAATAGATATGAACTTGTATAGAATGTTGCTTGGTAATATTGAATTCTAGCCTCCGCGTTAGAATTAGAAATGAATTTGACGAGGATCCAATTCCTTGCTATTAGACATAGCATTACTTTTTAGTGGATTTACAGAAACTGGTTGTGTTTTCTAAGTTTCAGATCAGTGAGAAACGAGGAGTTTACTTTACCTCAACTCTCGAATGACTGATAATATAGAGCACAATATGGAAAAGGAAGCACAGTACTAAATAGCGTGTGTATAATAATGTTAGTTTTCAGTGTTTGTCTTAATACTTTTTCATGTACATATGCGTCTCGTGAGTACGTAGATAGTCAAGTTACTCATGCAACAATCTGTGTGAGAGAAGCAAGTCGTGGTCACATTGTTCCCTATAAAATTCTCGTGATCTAACATGAAAGGCAACAAAAGGTTAAAGTGGCGCCTTTCCAAAGTTATTAAAAAAATAATAATAATAATAAATAAATAAATATTGAATGAGCGAGCCAGAAGTTTTTCCGCTATCAACAAGAGCAATCGTGGGGTCTAAGTTACCATTACCGAGAAAAGCAAGTACTGGGTTATGTTAGTTCATGAAGTTGATTTCCCAAACTCGCAATCAATTTATCCCTGCTTTAATTTTTTTTATCAGAGCGACAAACCTAATTCCTGTACATCAACAAAGACATGCTTCTGAACAGTGAAATATTATGAGGCAAAGTGAAATATGACTTGCATGTGGCGGCTGGCAATTGGGACACATTAGAAGGCTCCAGTAGAAGATTCAAGAACAGATCAAAAGCGGCTAGCAATTTGCACCTTTATTTAGTTAGGTTTCCAGATGCAAACTGGTAGATTTTGTACATCATATATGTCAAAAGAGTGATGCAATTTCAGTAGAACAAGTTACAAGAGTGAGGGATAGACCAAAATGAATATGGCATGTTATAGTTGTTGGGGAGCTAGTGGCTTTAGATCTCCCCATATAGCAATGAACAGAGCTGAATTGTGTAGGAGGATTCACAAGCTGTCAGCTGACCGGACATTTACTGAGAATGAAACAGCAGCATAGTTTGTTGTTGTCATAAAAATTCCAGGGTATGAATATTTGTTTATGGGCTCATTACGTAAATGCTAATATGTTTTCTCAAGCTATGAAGTTGTGTCACTGTTATTAAATGTTGTTAGCCTTAATTTAATACTCTAGAGCAGACTTTAGTTCCATTTATTTTAGAGACTTAGCAAGGAACATGTACATAAGCTGATTGAATAACTGTGCTGTAGATGTCTCTTACGAGATTTTTTTTTTTTTTTATAATTGTGGATGTCCGGGTCAGCTTGCGCGCACCTCGACTAGTTCCACGGGGTCCTGGAGTTTACAGCCAAGTACTCACCTCAGTGGCTCTGAGGAGATCCGAATTGGTGACCATTGGGGAGCACCCAATGCCTGACCAATTGAGCAACCCCTCAGGGTTGGTCTCTTACAAGAATATGACGTTCATAGACTCTAAATTTGGTGGATTTCATTGGCTAATTGTACATATTAATCAATGACCTCAATATAAATTAGGAATAAGAACTATCCAGTGCTGGCCAGGGTACGTGCTTCTGGAAAATAGCTTATTTGGGGGATTGAAGGACTTTGGAGAAGAACGGGGAAAGGTTTCAGGTCCAATTTCAGAGATAATATTTGACTAAATATGAAGTATAGGAGGAGAAATCATTGGTCTCAAACTGAAAAATAACACATCAGTACTATACCTCTTTGGAACAAAGTCTTCTTACCTGATAATCAACTTATAGTTTAACTCGTGATGTTTCGTCAGACTGTAGTTGCTGCATCTGATCCAAGTTCAATCATATAGTTGCTATTTTATTATTATTATTATTTTTTATTTTTTTTCCTCTCTTTAACTTCCGGGATGAATAAAGAAAATTAATGTTTTTGGCAGTATTCATTTCACCAAGTAGTACCAGACTACCAGTAAAAGCTTTATCAGGTTCTATTTGCTTAAAATCGGAAAATGGTATTATTCTTTTTGAAAAGAAATGTCATTTTTTACGTTGAAGAATACTTTTTGATGCCGCAGTCACTTCACATAGGTTCCATCTTTCCTGAGCACATGACTTAAGAATTCCATTCTTCATTTTATTCTATTCTAATGAAAAAATGAAAATGGCTTGCCATCTCTACCTCAGTACAATGTGCACCCATATTCCCATTGTATTGGTTATTTGTGAATATGCGTTGCTTGCACATAGAACATTATACTCCTAATGGTGGAGGGTACAAAATTCCTCTTATTTTCATTCGCATATTATTTTCGATTCTTTCTATTTGCAAATCGCCGTAATTTCTATTGTTATTACCTCGTGGAGCCTTAGAAAAAACTCATGTTGTTCTCTCTTATGGTGAAAACTGCAGTGACAAATGGATGGATGTAAATCTGACATTGAGATGAGAACTGATATAAGTACAAGTTTACTTTGCTCGTTTTCTAATTTTTATTTTTAATTATTACTTCTCTCAAAAGTAGGGTTTAGGGCTTAATCCATAACATCTATTTCTTCATTATTTTCCTCTCAAAATAATTTGTAGCATGAATATTGCATGTGTTGTAACATGATCTGTGCATTATTTATTTCCTTGTTATTTTGCTTGAAGATGGGTGAGGGTTGGGAATAAATTTTCCTAGTATTATTTGTTTTTCCTGTATTTTCATTATGTTGCTTGTTCGTATTGATCAACTTAAAACAACTTTGTTCTCGATAATCTATCTTGGAAAATGCATTGACCTCGACTAATTCTCTTGTTTTTTGTTGTTGCATAGGTTCTTATGTGACTCATGAGACGAACCACTTTGTTTACTTCTACTTGGATTCAAAGGCTGTTCTTCTATTCAAATCTGGATGAGTTGTACAGTTATGACGACCAATGATTGATGATAACAGCGCTATGGCTCCACTATATGTAGTGTTTGAAAACCTTATGATACATTTTGAACGTGGATTGGATAGTATTAGACATTATTAAGAAAGAAAAGTTAAGATCTTGTCCATTATACTGTACAGTCTGTCGATCTTGTCTAGTAATTGCATATTTGGTTTGGTATGACGTGTGTCTGTACTCTATCGAGCTTAGTTCCACATGTTTTCGTGGTTATGTTTGCTTGTTAATATATAGTGTAAACAAAAGTGTGGCAATACCTAATGGAGAGAATGATATGAATTTGGGTACATTTAAAGATCTTTCATTATATCTATCGATGAACTGAATGGAGAAACAAAAAGGATTTATGTGATTGATGTCAAATTTTTATCGAACATGTTTAATTGAATCATATGAACCCCTCAGAAAGAACATCATATAGAAAATGAAATACCATAATAGTAGCAATGAAACAAAGATAAGTATGCCAACCAAACGAAACCACCACCATCAAACTGTCGTTTCAAAATTTTAAACTCATTTAGGAAATATCAGAAAGTAACTACTACATTACAGATTACCCAAGAAACCCTTGATAAAATCTTAGATTCTCCATTTTGTCCGCTTGTATTTTAGGGTCCCAAAAACAATGGATTCTTGATGCTGGGAAACCAAATCCCATGGGCTCTGATATGACTACAAAACCTCTTTGGCTTCATTATAGGGAGCAAAAGAACAAACCCCATAAAGGATGATGATATCATAGTCATTACCAAATTGTAGCAAGGGCAAAAGTGGAAAAATAATTTCAGTATGCAAAGGCATTAGCTCCATTTCTAGGAGCTTTGCCACTTCGATTCGTAGTCGAAGATGAAGACGATGATGATGAGGATGATGACGACGAGGGCACTCGAGGTTTTATAGCAGCCATTGAACAATTGTCTCTTCTACTCTTCTTTACAGTTTCTTCTTCATCCATGAATATTTGCCTNTATGACTACAAAACCTCTTTGGCTTCATTATAGGGAGCAAAAGAACAAACCCCATAAAGGATGATGATATCATAGTCATTACCAAATTGTAGCAAGGGCAAAAGTGGAAAAATAATTTCAGTATGCAAAGGCATTAGCTCCATTTCTAGGAGCTTTGCCACTTCGATTCGTAGTCGAAGATGAAGACGATGATGATGAGGATGATGACGACGAGGGCACTCGAGGTTTTATAGCAGCCATTGAACAATTGTCTCTTCTACTCTTCTTTACAGTTTCTTCTTCATCCATGAATATTTGCCTGCACCTGCACTCCACACTACAAAAAGCTCTGTCCCCTCTGCATCAAACAGTGTTTTTCATAATATTTATTAGTATATTATTTTCACTCAAATCAAAGCCCTACTAACTAACATAAATGATATGTATATTTGGTATATTAAATTAGATACGTTGATGAAGAAGACAATAAGTTCAAATCTCGTCCATTTTTATATGCTAGATGACCAAAAAAAAAAAAAAAAGTTCAAATCTTATTCATTATACTATGAAGTATTTGTATACCAAATATGATTTTTCTTTTATTTTTTGTGTATGTCTAATGCATATTTGAAAACTTATTCCTGTGTCTGTGTGATGAATATAGGGTAGGTTAAAGCCTGGCTCTTGTTTATAAGTAGGTTTTTGAGATTATTAACTTATAAGTTAAAAGTTTACTTACTTGTACATGTAAATGTCTTTGCCAGGCAAGAGTTTCTGTTTGCAGAGAAAACAATGGTCAAGAAATCCAGAATTCGGAAGAGTATTTGTTCTTGAAAACCCACAAGGAGATGAAAGAGTAGTTGGAGAAGAATTAAGTGGTTTAATCATTTTTCCTTTGCTAATAACTTGAGAAGCTTTTTTAGAAGTATTCTCTTGGGTTTCTAGTAATACACTCAGTCCCACCATCTCATTGGCGGAGGCGGTACGACGGCGGCGGGCGGAGAGAGGTGGCAAAAAGCGGAGGAGAATTTGAGTGATGAAAAGAGGAGGATGATAAATATAGAAGAAGGGATAGCTCTGAATGGGTACATGGCTTTCGTTAAGGTGGGGAGTGGTGGGGGAAAATTTTGCTAGAGGTCATTCGACTTAAAAAAATTATTTCAAATTGGTCATCAAACTTTTATTTATTTCAATTTGATCACATATCTTATATTTTTATTTCAATTAACTATTGAACAGGTAATTGTAATCAAAACTACAAAAATTAGAAAACATAATTTGTTCAATATTTACATGCACGGCATTTGCCACTTTAAAAGGACTAACACTTTTAATAAAAAAAAGTAAGATTCGTAATTTGAATATAGAACTCTATGGCAAAAAGTATAAGTTGACTCACGAACTCTATTGGCCATGTTGTGAATCATGCAAGTTTTTGAAAACCGGTATATTATAAATAGTTAAATTGAATCAAAAGGGAAAATGTGATCATGAATTCGGTTGGTCAATTACGAATTCCACAATTTTTTTAAAAATTGGTTGGTCAATTACGAATTCCACGATTTTTTTATAATAGTTATGACGAAATCGTCAAATTGAAAATAAATAAACGAAACAAAATAAAGTTGAGTGGCTAATGTAAAACAAATAAATAAACTGAATGACATCTAATGAAATTTTCCCTTGTGGGACCCACCAACAAAACATTTATGTAGAGAAAGAGAGGGGGTGTGGGAGCCACCTATATAACTTGTAGTGCTTGTTAAGAGCCACGTACCCTTCGTATAGCTATCAATTGCAGCAATTTTTTTTTACAATTTTTAATTAATTTATTTTTTGCACTTTGTTTTGTCGTTTAGTGAAGTTTTCAGTTTTTACTTAGGTATTTTTACAGCCCTTAATGGCACTTTATTGCAATTGATTTGATGTATTTACTTTTGCCATAGATAGTGGGGTTGATAGTGAAATTGAACATAAATGACAGCGGTTGAAATTGGAGTGGCATGTATCCTACGGACAACATCCATTATTCCTTTGTGCACTGTTTTTTTGGGATTGGTGGTGTGGGTAGACCATTTTACTAGGGTTACTTATCGATACCTAAAAAATTGGTTTTTAAATGAGTTGGTTCAACGTATTATTAGAACAATCAAAAGCTTCAAACTCAAACTTCAGAGTTGTGCGTGTGACGAATCTTTTATTGAAAATCATAAATTTGATATGTAGGTGGTGCACCTAGCGTATTGACATAGAAAAAACCGCTCTATCAAGTAATAAACTACTCTACCTTGATTGCTTCTAGTACTTGAAGTAGACGAGTTAAAATGTATGTAATTTCAATTTATTCATTTCAACTTTCTAAGTTGACTATGAATGAGTTTGAAAAGAGTCGAACTCGCGTTCGTTTCATATTTCTCAAAAAAAAATTAACCTCGAATTTTTCACAAATTTATTATATGTATATATATATATATATTTTTGTCAAAGAATATTCAAAATGAAGGGCCCATTTAGCAAAGTTTGTGCTTTTGATTTTGCTTCTTGTACGAGAACTTCTCAAGAAAGCTATTTTATGTCAATCTGTTCTGAAAATTCTTCTAATTAGACAAAGTATTTTTCCGAGATTATCCAAACATGTACACAAATAACTTCTTAGTTTTAGAAGCAGATTTGACATTATAAAAATCCTGTCAAACGGACAAAAATGACCTAAAAACTAAGGGCTGAATGCAAAACAGCAGCACCATAAGCTATGGTTTTTGTACCAAATAAGGTTGCTCAAATAACCTTCTGTCTGTTTCGTATTTTGTTTGTTTTAGTAAGGTAAATTTGACCGTAGAGAGATTGTTCAATATGACAAAAACTTAAATTGACATTTCAGCCAAGAAAATTGGATAAACATTGATTGAATTCTGCTAGTTATAAAGATAAAATATCGAAGTTAACACGACATTAAGCAATCAAAACGTTCGATTATGACTAGGCGTATGATAGTCAGATCTCGTTACTATCTTGTCTACTACTTGTATTTTTTTCTATATTGAAAGTCAAGTTTTCAATCTCTTTGACTTTAGTATTTTTACGATTCCGGATAAATCGGTAGAAGTTCATCCCGGACAACTTAATAGATGTTATTAAGATGATTTTTCGATCATATTATTATACATCACACGACAAGTGACTTAACGTTATTTGTTTGGTTTCTCGCACGACAGTATGTGTTGAGAATTCGATACTCTAATTTTATATTACTGAGAGCAATAAAATCGCAGAAAAAAAAATAGATAAACAAGAACTCGCAAGATTTATAAAGATTCATCTCAATGCAAAACTGCACCATCTTCCACGACTACAATAATTCGCTATAAAAAGAAGTTTACAAGAAATAAAATCACAAGTATAAAACTCAAAGACCTCAATCTATCTATTGATAATTATTAGGCTGCACAACTTAACAATATATAGAAATTAGTCAGAGAAAAATATAATTAAATATTAATATCATTTGGCATTAGGTACCCGAAATTCAAACAATGGGACTATAAGATATCAGAGTTTGATAATCAAGTGACATTACATCTTCCAACACATTCATGAAATTAGGTAAATCATTTGAATTTAGTAGAGAAAAAGGATTTGAAGTTAACTTCATGGGTGTTTGAGAAATATTCTTTTGGCAAAGCCTATAAAGCAACACTTATATTTTAAACTTTACTAAAAATCAATTTTGAATATCCTAATCGTTGCTGCCAAACATTTTACCTAACAATGCAGAACGTGAACTATAAAGGAAATAAGCAAGATCTCGAATAAAGTTTCTAATACCTGAAGCAAAGGTGACGAGAGGTCGCATTATCTTCTCTCCAACACTAAGTACTGTGTCTAAAATGTGTTAGACTTTGAAATATCACTGATATATATTAATTAAAATCGATCGATGTATATGTGTCCCATTTTCATTGCATGGACCTTTTGAGGACCATGTGCACCTATAGTGTCTCTAATGGTTTTAATTATGCGATCGAGTTGTTAATTAATGACCTTTAACAAAAGCATTGTTTTATATGCATTATAATTGTACTGGCAGTGTTTATTTCCTAGGTTAAAAAGGAGAAGGGGGGGAGGGGGGTGTAGAGAGATAGAATCCATTCTATGGGACAAAGTTTCTTTATTAGGTAGTCCTAAATAATATTTATTAGAATTATATGAATTCTTAATTGTCTTAGGTTTGGTGTATTATGGACATAGGCAATCCAGGTGCTGTTTAATTACAGAGACATTGGTTTTTTTTTTCCCCCCCTTTAATATAAATCTTACAATTACTTAATATATTTAGTACGCGATATTAAATAAGGCCATTAGACTGATTTCATAATAAAAACATAATTATCCATTGTATAAAAAAAAAATGTGTGAATGTGCATAGTAATTACAAGAAACAATCCAAAAAGTCAGTAAATATCACTTTTTTTATCCATTTTAACATCGTCTTATCCCCTTTTAATCTAAAAAAATTTACGTGTACAAAGTTGAATCGAAGCTTGATCAACAACTATAAAACATATAAATAACTATATACAACCCCACTAAAAATGACCGAAAAAGTCAATAAATACTATTATTATAAGCCTATGATTAAGTTACATGGTACAATACTTGTAACACACTTTAATAAGATTATCTAACAAAAGATATCATCTAAATTATATTGATAAAGATATAAATGATAGTTACATTTTTTTCTTTCATTTTCATAGATAATGTTTTTTTAGTGTTTTTGTTGATTTTTCATCCAACCAATCGCATGTTTTTTTTTTTTTATCGATGTATTTCTTGTAATGGGAGAATAACATAAAGTTAAAAGAAATAAAAGACAAAAAAGTCATAAAAATTATAAATGTTGTGTTCATATTTTTTATAGAGACCAAGGAAAATGCATTCAAGTTAACTAAATCTTATTTAGATGATACTGGTCTTTCACTAGTCAAATAAAGCTATACTCGGTCTGAATTCTTGTACAACTTCCTTCAAGCGACATTGTGATATTGAAGGGAGATTGACAAGTGAACATATGCATCAATTGTGATTTTACTCTCACGAGAAATAATGTCAAATAAGTATTTCGAAAAATTTTATAATTGAAATATACTTTTTCGATGCAGCCTGAAATCTTACCCGCCAAATAATCTAAGAATTGGTCGATTCGGCTTCAAATTCAGCAAGTTTGCAATTAAAATCAATCAATTCACCTTAACATTTTATTCTTATTGTTTTATTCAAGATTTTAACTAGTTCAATTTTAATTTAATTTCGATCAAATCATTTTTAAGTTTAACCCTCTATTTTTTTTTTATTTAAGTACCAAATTACCAACGATCCCTATGGACACCTGGTAGAAGTTAACGCAATTTTGGCTATAACCAATCATTATTTGAGAAAAATATAATTTTGAATAATGATTTTTAGAAAAATATATGGTTTAAAATAGAGAAATTTTTTGAATATACATACAGAATATTTTATCGGGTGAATTTGTGATTAGCCCATGTTTGAGCCTCATTAAAATTTTCATTTCATTTTTCCACTTATTTTCAAGCACATATTTTTCAATAAAATAATTTTTTTCATCACATCAATAAATTTTCTTTCTTTTTGAATCACACATTCTCCATCAATATTTTATTCCAAAATACATTGTTTCAAAATAATGTGACTTGAAACAAATCCTAAAAATAAATAGATAGAAAAAAAAATTAAAAACAATAATTGTGAGCTAAGTGTCAGAGGATGGGGATCTCAAGTCCCTACATTAAATTAACGTTGGATCGTACAATTCTAAAGGATTCTTCATTTATCATTATTATTAATTTATATGAATAATAAATAATAAAGCCAGCAGGAATGAGTTGGCCATCACTGTCACCTGTCCTCTATGCATTTATAATTTTAAGTAATACTAATTAATGGTTCTAATTATAAATAAGTAATTAAGTTATATTTTCAACAAACTGCTTATTCTTATCCAAGAATGCCTTTGTTTTTATGGTAATAAGAGCCTATAAGCCTATTGTGCAAAACTATGAATAATAATCTTGATTAATTTAAGCATCTATTTAATGTACATTAAAGATTAACTTGCCTTTCGATTTGAATTTAGAGATAATTGAACATTACACGGTATATTAGCTTTAAATAATTGTTGAAAAGGTACAAGCAAGCGCATTATTTAAGGTATCGAATTTAACAATTTAAAAAGGTTATTGAGACAAGCAAGTAGTTAATGCATAAATTTGATCCAAACAAGTTTGATCTTATCGTATCTATTAGTAAAATTCTTCAGTATTTGTTTATCGTCATAATCTCACCCGAGTTGTGACAAGAGATCAACAATCTTGATTAAATTCTAATATTCTTTTCACTATTATTAGTGTGCAGAAAAGTATTGACCCCCTTTCCTTAGTTGGGTAATATGATGTCATTCATTCTCATTCCAAATTGAACCAGCAATCAACGATTCCAATTCATGATAGAAAACGAGAAAGAAATTGTGAAATTCTAATAGAAAGGTGAAATACCTAGATGATGGAAAGAATACCTACAATAAAAGAACTCTACTAGTTACAACATTCATCTCTTCAGCTCGATTTACATTACGAGGATTTTGCACATAAGATATGTTATTAGATGAAATTCAACAAAATTAAGAAGGAAAAGTGTTCAATATTTGTCAATTCTAGCTTAGTTTGTGCTCCACTATGTACTTTTAGTTTCTCGTCACTAGTAAAGGATAATTAAACACCTGTCAAGTCTATTTTAAAAAAGTAAATACTACTGTATTCACGTTGAACTAGTGTAGAATCAATCTCGATTAAAGATTTCGAATTCCACTTCTAATTATTATGAGAATATCATATTTTGAAAGAATATTAGGCTTTTGTTCAAGAAATTCAATCAAATAATAGCTAGAATTGAACTGAAGAACTATACATTTTCTATCTTGTTCTTTAAGTGGCTGACATTAGAATGTGCGTTGGGACTTTTCATTTTCATGGACACCTTGTTGTTAGGTACATCGTTTGGTCTCATTAAAATTATAATTCATTTTTTTCTCTTTTATCAACAACTTATTTTTCAATAAAGCAATATTATATGTAAATAAATAAATAAAATTTAACCACACATTCTTAAAAAATGCTATTCTAAACATTATAATCTCAAATAGTGGGGGTCAAAGGGGAGCTAATCATATTTAGCACACGTTTGACCCTTATTATCCCACATTATGATAAAAGAAATAGTAAATTTTTGAAAAATATGTAATTGAAAAAAAGGAAAAAAAAATTGCGTTTACGCGTAATATTATTTTATTAGAAAATATGTGATTGATAGGAAGAATAAGAAAAAGAAATTATAATTTAATGGAGAATAATGAGATCAAACAGGGGCTTGGTAGAGTATCACCGTATAAAAAGAATTAAAATTAAAATATTAAAAAAACTATGGCCGATTTGATAAAACTTTTGAAAAATAAAAAATTATTTTTGAGACAAGAATTTCTTTTCAACGCGACTTAATAATTTTTCTGGGAGTGCTTTATATGACTAAAAATGTTTTAGATGAGGTTGGTTTAAATTGACTTCCACATGTTGCTTTTTTTTTATTTATAAAAAGCAGTATTTTAAAAAAGGTAAAACGCGACTAGACATGAAGGTCAAATTTCGAACTTTATGAGTTTAGGCGAAATTTAGACATAAGAAGACGTTACTTATCATTATTTTTATTTTAAATACTTACTAATTCTAAAAATTATTTGATAATTAAAATAATACATACTAAACATTTAAAATTATAAAATACTATATTTACTTAATAGTTCTTACAATTAGTTAATTATATAATTTCAAATTTTCGAAATACAAAAATTAGACTATTTTTCATAATTTCAATTCTAAACTAGACAAGTCTACTTAACAGATTTAATTCATACTTTCGAAATCTTCAACAAAACAATAAGTCTCAAAATCATAATTACATAATATAAATAGTACCGTAACTTAAATCTTATTTAAAATTTTATCGAATAAAATCATTTTTGACTTTTATATTTAAAAATTTGAAACTAAAATAATATAAGTCTTTTAAAAAAATTAAAAAATTAATAAACTAAATTCAAATAAAAAGGGAAAAAAAAAANAATAAAAAGGAAAAAAAAAAATTTAATAAAGTATACATAGGCGCGCATCCAGTGGTCAACTTAGCAATTGATTTCTTAATTTTCACTTACTGTCAAGTCAAAGTAATGTCATATGCCCTGTGCTTACCTTTTATAACATTGATAAGAAGTAAAAGTAAAGCCCTGGCAACGAGCCTTTAAAACACGTTTAACAAGTAATATCATATCATATTTTGAATTATCAACTAGCAAGTTTGACATGCACAAATGTGCGCATGCGCGAAGACATACACACACACACACACACTATCAGGGGTGGATGGATTTGGGTTGGCCTAGGCTTTACCAACCCAACTTCATTTTCTCTTTTAAGGAGTTTTTTATGTGAAAATATTTGTTCAGTGTAAAAATAAAAAATAAAAATTAGTTCGACATTGTTAAGGTTTGGGGTACCATCTTAAAATTCAACCTTATTAAAATGAATAATCAAAACTCTTATAAATTGGTTTATATTTTCATTTTTATTCGATATGAGATTTTATAATTTATCCTTAACATACCCCACAAGATGGTGATTGATTTTAGCATACCAATCTTGAAATTCGCATGCTCAATTTTTTTGATTCTTAATCTGATCGAATTGCTCGTTGGAGTTCTCAGATACCATGTTAAGATTTGATATTTCATCCTAAAAAATCAATTTTATTAAGAGAAGTAATCCACCTTCATATAAATTAATATATATTTTCATCTTAATTCGATATGAGATTTTATCCTTAACACACACATATATATATATAAAATACATTCAAATCCGTGTACATGCACACACCTAAACATGATACATGATAAGACCCCAAAGTTGAGAAATGTGTGACCTCGCTGGTTTTGGATAACCTGATGGGCCCCCACTAATGGGTCCCAATGAGCAATGCTAAAACGACAATATATTGAAGAGTAAGTTGGATGCTTCTTTTGAGTTGTTCGCCACTTATCAGCCGTAGTACATGAACCAATTGGACTGTTTGGTTACAATCATGGAGTTGTTCAATTTCTGTTTACCTTCGTCACGATCAAATAAAAAAAAATTGCATCATCATCTAGACTATGCCGCCGACGGACACCACCAAATAATACATCCAATCTACAAATTGCAACGATCAAATTGTAAGAAAATTTCACTATTTTTAGTTTTGGATCTTCCAAATAGTTCGCGAATGAGATTGAAGCTTTTTCTCTAAAACGATTCGTACTCTTCATAAAAATGACTTTTAAGCACGATCAAACATAACATCAATGTGTGTGTGTGCGCGCCCACATACAGGATTGATCTCCTAAGCTTATGTTAAATATCAAATGATATGGCACACTAATTTATGTAGTGGAAGATAATGGTGGATCCCGTAAAATAATTAAATTTATTGATAATTAATGTGCCGTGTTATTGGGTGTTTAACATAAGCTACGGTACTTGTGAAATCAAAACTCTTATATTCGTAAAACATTTGTACTTCCATATAAACTCCACAAGTGAATGACAGAAATAAAAAATTATTTGAAACTTCGGGTTGCTAAATTCTTTGGATATACAACAAGTCGAATATATACCTTTTAGAGTTCTTTTCCTTAATAAATTTTAAAATAGTATACGTCGAAATATAATATTCTTAAGCTAGGATAAGAATCACATGACCTGTCTTGCCTCAAATATCTTTCTAAAATAATTACACAAGCTACAAAGTAAATAAAATAATGTATCATTGTTCTTGATTTTATAGAATATAAGTTACAAAGAATTGAATCCAACTGGCAAAGATTTTATTCTCGCAAATATCTCTATTTTTTTTAATAAATAATTCCCTTTCAATCTCCATTTTTAGTTACTTTTGATAGTGGAAATGTGTCACTTGCAAATTCATTACTAATTTGCAAAAAGTCTAAAAGATTTGACAAACAACATGAAACGATACGTTTTAATTTAGAACTCATCAACTTGTATCCATCATAATAAAAAAAGGGTATTTGTATCAAACTTGAGATTTTAATGAAAACGATAACGATTGATTTTGATATTAACTTATTGAAAATTATATTGCGTCTAAAATTAGTTCATCGTTGCTCTAGTCCACGTCGATACTTTCCTACCATACTCCTTTAGATGATTCAATCAGCGTATCACTCACTACATATTGAATTGAAATCCAACTTGAAAGCATATAGTTTGATTTCTTATTTAAATAATAGCTAAGATGGTCTACTTTATCCCCAACTTATCAAAATTATATAATTGAGTTATTCATATTGTTGATTTAATATGCTATCATTTTTTTATAATATTGGAATGGAATTTATCTTTTGGATTACATGGAAGAAAAAATTAAAATTAAGAATTTTCTCATTTTTGAAATCAATTTAATTTAATTCTAATCAATCAATTTTGGCGAAAGACCCTTTTGATCCATAAGATATTGTAGAAATTGACAAATTTAGCACTAGAATGGAAAGGTTTATAGATTCAATTATTGATTTTCTTCTAATGGATATTACGTGGAAGCCTGCTTTTAAAAATTACATTTCAAAAATCAGATTTAATGTTTGTTTTTACAAAAATAAGATAATAATAGAATTTTAAATATTAATAATAATCTTATAAAAATAATTTAATCCCCACCCACCCCATCCCATCCAACCCAAACCCAAACCCTAAACATAAATAATTTTTCATTCCTATTCTCTTTATCTAACATCTTCGTCATCTCTCTTCTACTATCGTCGAGAAATCCATCGTCATCGCATAGCAGGTGATGACACACAACAACAGCACCACCGGAAGCCACAACAGCAATTGTGTGCGTATTGTGCTCATCATGCGACGTCTCACACATGACACACAGTGAGCTTGCGGTGGCGTCGCAGTTGTGGACTGTAGTCTACTATGCATTTAATAAGGCGATGACAGCAATTCAGTGGCGACGGCAGTGGATTTGGAGATTTTTTTGGTTGGTGTGGTGGTTGTGATGTGATGGAGATGGTAGTTGTGATTTTTGGTACATGAGGTGGTGATGTTGCATCTGTTGGCATGATAAGATGGTGGTGACAGTGCATGCGGTAGTGACGGTGGTGGTGGCGTTGGCGTTGACATTGACACCAGTGGTAGTTTTTAGTTAAAAATGGTGGTTTGTTGGTGGTGGGGTGGTAGTAGTGGTTTTGAAGTTGAAAATAGTAGTTTGTTGGAAGTAGTGTCGGCAATGGCGTAGCGACG
>CAIGRL010271151.1:0-21444 GCA_903798325.1 Fraxinus xanthoxyloides | reverse complement strand
GGCAACGTTTAGAAAACGTTGCCGTGTGTCTTTGGCAACGTTTTCTAAACGTTGCTGTAGGTCTTTTTGACAACGTTTTTAGAGCTACTGCAACGTTTTTTAAACGTTGCCGTAGGTCTTTTGGCAACGTTCTTTAGTCTTTGGCAACGTTTAAAAAATGTTGTTGTATCTTTCTACTCTACAGCAACACCTCGATTTGCAATACACATCCAAACGTTACAAAAGATCTACGACAACGTTTTTTGAACATTGTTGTAAGCTATTTTTGTTGTAGTGAATGATTCAGATCCTGCGCTTTAACATTCCTCCATTTTCAAATAACCTTTTCACATTTCATTCCCTCACTTTAGCATTCCAAACTTCCCAAATTTTTGCTCCACGAATTTTTAGTTTTCTATTCTCTCTGAGTGAAGTCGTTATCCAGGTATTCTTTTTCCGATTAGAATACCTTTCTTTTTTCGTATTTATTTTCTCCTTATTTTGCTTATATGAGTTCGGACTAATCTCGTGTGCAGTCCTGGAAAAATCAACAGGAAGAATATGCACCATCTTCGTCCACCCCCTCCTTTAATCCTTCATTTGCCAGTTCGGGTTGTCAAGAAGTACTTACACCCGTCCCCATTGCGTTATTTTATCATCTACCACCGTCCCCCAACCCCATGTGTAATTCGCCTAGAAGTATGAAGTAACGACGTAAGATGAGGGAGGAGAGAGCACGAGAAGAAGGTAGTGATAGAGACAAAGCCTGGGGGGGCAAGTACTATTAGGTTGATAATAATGGCGGATTCTTTAGCTGCGATTAAGGCTAAATATAACATCCTCCCTTCTGTAAAATTAGTTATACCTTCTTCCTCCAACCGATCTGATACTCATTCCACAGGGTGTGTTGCTCTTAATTCTGCCATCTTTCAGGCCGGTCTGAGGCTTCCATTTCCCAAAATTATTCGATCATTCTTTTCTTCTTGGGGAATAGCCCCTACTCAGTTGTGCTCAAATTGGTGGAGGACTTTAGTTGCAACCTTAATTCTATGGAAGCAATTAGGTCATCCTGAGCTAGAAGTATCTCAGTTTAACTCCCTTTTTACCTTTAAGGAGGATGGAAAAAATACAGGTTGGTGGTATACTAGTGTTGGGCCTAGAACGGGATGCCCACTAGTTTTAGATACCTCTTCTTTGATCAATGGATGAAAAGAAGAATTTTTCTTTGTTTTGGGGGATTGACAGTTCCATCCCGACGAGGTGGATAAGGATGATATAGTTCCTACCCCTTATCATTCCCTTTGTAAGTGATAGTTCTTACTGCTCTCTAGCCATTTAATTATTTTGGGACGAATATAGTTTTTCTTTCTGTTTTTGCAGTATATCGACCTTGCCATCTGAGCTCGGCTATTCAAAAGCGAGCTAACTCAATCCGAGCTCTTTCCAATAGAGAGAGATCTTGCAAGTTCGTAATTTTGAAAGACAACTTGTTCCAGTCAGGGCAACTCCGAGCTTTACCTCCTACCTCGACGCCAATCAGACCTACAACCTCAGCTCCGTCCCTTCAAGTAAGTTAACTTAGCATCTTTTCAGTTCCTCTTGGTTGCCAAACTTTAATTTTTCCTTTGTATGTTTTAGGCCAACAGCCAGACATGTTGAACTTCCGTGCTACTAAAGTGGCTAAGGCAGCTGAAACTGCTAAAAGAAAAAGGGAGGAGGTTTTTGTTGAGGAGTGGGACCGATCTGAGGAAGCGGGGACAGAGCTCGAAGAAGAGTAGCCTTTACAAAGACACCGCTCAACCGAGCTCTCCATTACACTTACTCATGTTGCCCCTACTGTGCTCGCCACTTCCTTCGGCTATACCGATTGTTACTGCAGCATCTTCTTCCAAATCCCAAGAGAAGCGTCCTGATTTCCAGAGACCAGATGTTGAAGGACTGGTAGGGCGCCGACCTGAGATATTTTTGGACTTCCTCCGAGCTCCTTCTCCGACAAGGGAGTCAGTTACTGCTTTACCTTCTCCTCTCAGGGAATCTACTGTCCTCATAACAAGGAACCGGAATGATAAGAATCAGAATTTTTTGGCTCAGATGCCTACTGGAGAAAGCATAGTTTAAGCTAAGCCCTATTGTCACCGAACTATTCTCCACATGTCCTCAGTGGCAGATAAGGTAAAAAAAAAAAACTTAAGTGTTGAGCTCTTTGATGAGAATTTTCTTACTTCACTCAAATGTTTTGATTTTATTTTATTTTACTCCTCAAATCAAGGCCGAGCTTGATTCTGTGTTGGAGTTCAAGGCTAGGGCCAATAAAATTTTTGCCGAGGTGGAAGCAGAGAGGTCAGCTTTTGCTTAAGAGAGGTGAAATTATGAGGATCGCCTCACTAAGATGGGGGAAGACCTCAACGCCAGCCTCACTACGGAGCATAAACTGATGGGTGATAACAAAGCTCTGCAAATCTGGGGCGACAAAGCAAATGCCCAAGCTGAACATGAGAAGAAGCGAGATGATGAGGTAGTAGCTCAAGCGATGGCTATCAAGAAAGAGGCTGAGCTGAAGGTCTCCAAGGCAGTGGAGGAATGGAGGGCCTCCCCAGCTTTTGATGCAATAGCTCAGGAGGCTTATGTCCTGGCTATAGGTGAGATCGTCAAGTTTATCAACTAACAAAAACCGGATTGGGATACTAAATTTTTGGTGGAGGATTAGAAGGAGCAAGAGAAGGAGGTGGAGCAGCTTTTGAAGGTGGGTGAGGCCCAACAAGCTCCAGTTGGAAAAAACAATTCTCCCCCAAATCCCCCTATTTCATAGTTTTACACGTTTATGTTTTTTAAAAACTTTTGTAATACTTTTTGCTTTATGAATGAAAATTTTAGATTTTGCCCTTGCTTCAAAACTTTTCTTAGCTTTAATAATTGTCTAAAAGATAATTTTCACGAACTACACTTATTTAACCCAAACGTTTTACACCACTCATGAGTTTAAGTGAAAAAATCGCACCAAGCGTTGCAACGCTTACAACCTTAGTTCGGCCTACTTCGTGAGCAAGGCTTTGGTAATTCCTTATAGGAATTGGACTAAATGTTGCTGCACTTACAACCTTAGTTCAATCTGTTTCGTGAGCAGGGATTTGGTAATTCCTTTTAGGAATTGGACTAAGTGTCGAAGTACTTACAACCTTAATTCAGTCTGCTTTGTGAGCAGGGCTTTGGTAGTTCCTTGTAGAAATTGGACTAAGTGTTGCAACATTTACAACCTTAGTTCGACCTGCTTCGTGAGCAGGAATTTGGTAATTCATTGTTTACGCAATGCCATCTGTGAAGCATACTTTCTTATTCATAAACAACCACATATTATAGCCATCTACTGGTAATATTTCTTAAGGTGTTCTGCGTTCCAGGGGTGCAGCAAAGGTCTTCCTTCCATATCTTATAATTCATAGGCCCCTCTAAGCAATACTTTGTTTACTTTATAAGGATCTTCCCAATTAGGTCCTAAGGTTCCAGCGTTCAGCTCTCTTGTAGCTAAAAAGACCTTTCTTAGGACAAGGTCGCCGATCTCGAACTCACGTTTCTTCACTTTTTGATTGTAGTACCATGCATTGCGTTACTTGTAAACTGCATTTCTGATTTCAGCGGCATTCCTTTTTTCTTCTATTAAATCCAATTCCCCTCGTAATGCTTGCTCGTTTTTATCTTCATGATATGTCAAAGTCCTAACTAAAGGGGTTTCAACTTCAAGGGGAATGACTGCTCCCACTCCAAAAGCTAAAGAGAAAGGAGTTTCTCCAGTGCTATTTCTAATAGCGGTGAGATAAGATCATAGCACACTGGGAAGTTTCTCAGCCCATCCTCCCTTAAGAGTATCAAGTTTTACTTTCAGCGTATGCTTGATAATTTTATTGATAGCTTCAACTTAGCCATTATCCTGGGAGTGATTTGGTGTAGAAAAGTGTTTCTGTAGTCCCAACTCCTTACAGAAGTTTGCAAAGCGAATGTTGTCAAACTATCTCCCATTATCCGTTACGATGGAGTAAAGTATTCCGGATCTGCATACGATTGATTTCTTGTGTTTTGTTATTTTGGCCAAAAGTTCTGCTTCAACCCATTTGGTGAAATAATCAACTACCACAATTGCAAACTTCATCTCTCCTTTTCCTACGGGCATGGGACCAATTAGATTGACCCCCCATTTTGAAAAAGGCCATGGTGCCATGACATAGTTCAGTTCTCCAGGTGGGAGGTTGATGTCTGGGGCGAATCCCTGGCATTTGTCGCACTTTCTGGCAAATTCCAACACATCACTTTTCATGGTTAGCCAAAAATACCCTCGACGTACGATTTTATGAACCAATGTTTGTCTTCTAGCATGGTTCCCACATATGCCTCCATGCACCTCTTCCATGGCACGTATTGCTTCTTCTTCATTCAAATATCTAAGCAAAGGTATAAAAAATCCTCATTTATATAGAACTTCGTTGATTAAAGTATACATTGCTGACTTTATTCATAGTTTTCTTTCCAAGATGGGATCCTCATGGCATGAGCCGATTTGTAGATACGAGATGACCTCATCCATCCATGTTTTTTTGAGGTCGGTCACCATATGAACATTTTCAGATTCTTCAATGGCAGAGCGATGGATTTTTCCTATTGGTACGCTATCAAACCTCTTGATTCCTTCACTTGTTGCCAACTGAGCTAAGACATCAGAATGCCCATTTTGAGTTCGTGGAATTCGTTCAACCTGGATGCTTCCAAACTTCTGTAGCTCTTTTTTGACGAGCTGAAGATATTTGTNTATAAAAAATCCTCATTTATATAGAACTTCGTTGATTAAAGTATACATTGCTGACTTTATTCATAGTTTTCTTTCCAAGATGGGATCCTCATGGCATGAGCCGATTTGTAGATACGAGATGACCTCATCCATCCATGTTTTTTTGAGGTCGGTCACCATATGAACATTTTCAGATTCTTCAATGGCAGAGCGATGGATTTTTCCTATTGGTACGCTATCAAACCTCTTGATTCCTTCACTTGTTGCCAACTGAGCTAAGACATCAGAATGCCCATTTTGAGTTCGTGGAATTCGTTCAACCTGGATGCTTCCAAACTTCTGTAGCTCTTTTTTGACGAGCTGAAGATATTTGTTCATTCTTTCTTCCTTAGCGTGGTAGGCTTCATTGACCTGATTTACTACTAGTTGCGAGTCACTGTGTGTAATCAAGTGGTCAATCTTCATTTCACTCGCCATCTTTAGGCCAGTTATAAGGGCCTCATATTACGCCTCATTGTTAGAGGCGTTGAAATCAAAGAACAGTGCTTCGCAAAACAATTGCTGATTCGGACTTATCAATACAATTCCAGCTTCTGCTCGTTCATCTGTGGAGGACCCATCAACGAAAAGTTTTCAAGGCAAGTGATGAGATGATTCTTCTGTTGGATTCGAGCTGAACTTAGCAATGAAATCGGCAAGTGCTTGAGTTTTTATGGAGACACGTGGCTTGTACTTTATGTCAAATTGGCCGATCTCAACTGACCATTTCACCAGCCTCCTTGAAGTGTCAGGCTTCCGTAGTACTTGCCTCAGTGGATGATTGGTTAATATCTCAATGGGATGTTCCAAGAAATATGGCCTTAATTTCCAAGCCGCTATTATTACCACGTAAGCTAATTTTTCCAGGGGAGAGTAACGGACCTCGGCCTCATGCAAAGTCTTGCTAACGTAATAAACAGGGTGTTGTACTCCATTTTCCTCCCTAGTTAGTACCGTACTAACATCATTTTCTGAAACTGTCAAGTAGAGCATCAATGTTTCTCCTATTTTTGGTTTAGACAACACAGGGGGTTGTGCCAAGTGTGACTTCAGCTGGTTAAAAGCGAGCTGACACTCTGATGTCCATTCAAATTTTGTCCCACCTCTTAATGTGTCAAAGAAGGGTCTGCACTTATCTATTAATTTTGACATAAAGCGGCTAAAGGAAGCTATTCATCCCGTTAAACTTTGAACTTCTTTGGTCCTAGCTGGGGAACACATTTCAATAATAGCCCTTATTTTTTCTGGGTTAGCCTCAATTCCTCTACGGCTTACCATGTATCCCAAGAATTTTCCTAAACTTACGCCAAAAGCGCATTTGTAGGGATTCAACATCATCTTGTATGTTCTCAGGATTTCGAACATTTCGGCGAGATGTTGCAGATGATTCCGTGCATCCGTGCTTTTGACTAACATGTCATCCACATATACTTCCATGGTTTTTCCAATTTGCTTGGTGAACATAGAATTAATCAAGCATTGGTAGGTTTCCCCCGCATTCTTGAGGTCAAATGGCATTACTTTGTAACAATATAGACTTTTGTTGGTGATAAAGACTGTGTGTTCTTGGTCTTGTTCATACATGGGAATCTGGTTGTAGCCTGAGTACGTGTCCATGAAACTGAGCAAGTCATGCCCGGCAGTAGCGTCCACCATCTGGTCTATCCTTGGCAAAGGAAAACTGTCTTTGGAGCATGCTTTGTTCAGGTAGGTGAAGTCAATACACATCCTCCAATCCCCATTACTCTTTTTAACCAACATAGGATTGGCGATCCACTTTGGGTATTTTGCTTTTTGAATAAATCCATTCTTGATCAGCTTCTGTACTTCCTTTTTTAGAGCCTCATACCGTTCTGGGTTTAAGTGCCTCCGTCGCTACTGTTTGGGTCGCACTAAAGGGTCAACCCCTAACTTATGGCACATGACCTTCGGGTTAATTCATTTCATGTCAGCATGTTTCCAAGCAAAGACATTGAGGTTTTCTTGAAGGAAGCTGACAATCTGATCTCTTAGTGGAGGTCGGAGTTTATGGCCTATTTTCAGCTTTTTTTGGAGACTACCTGTGCCAACCTCAATGACATTCAGTTCTTCCACAAGTTCTCCTCCCGTACTTTTAATCACTCACGTGTCCAATGAGTTCGGCAAGGACTCTGTTGTGCACATCATGCAGATTTTCGAAGAGTAATGAATCTTTTTTTCTTTTAAATCAACCGTCACCTGACACTTATCAGCAGGTAGAATGATATTATTGCCCTGAGATCAAACAGTAAAGGTTGTCCCATAATCGCATCATAAGCGGACTTTGAGTTCAGAACAATAAACTCTGCATTCACTTTAGTCCGGCAAGGGGAATCTCTGACCTCAACGGGGAATTTGATCACTCCTTTTACTTTAGAAAGGACACCGTCTAGTCCCATAATCATGTTTGGATATGGGTGCAGAAAACCAAGAGGGATTCCACTTCGTTCCAAGGTATCGTGTAAAGTATGTTGAGGGAACTCCTAATATCTACCAAAACTTTGGGGATGTCAATTTGTGATATAAGTACTGGGATTACCAGAACTCCCGGGTAGGGGTTTGGATCCGCTTTTTTTTTTTCAAATAAAAGCTGGTAATTGGTCGCATTCTTGCGATATTTTTCTGAAATACCAATCTCGGAGAGGTCAGCTACTAAGGGCCTTTTGGACTTGGACCTTAATGTGCTGATAGTGTTGATTCTTCAGCATCCGAATTTGAGGAATATGGAGATCGATATTACAGGCTCTTGCTCCAACCTGGTTTCCACGTATTACTCCTAGCCTATATGGAGTTGGGAACTTCATGCAATAGTGATGTATCGAAGTGGCAGCCTGCAACTCGTGTAGTAAGGGCCTTCCCAATATAGCATTATAATTTGGTGGGAGGTTTATAACAATGAAATCGGATAAGATTCTTCTATGACAAGGGGGTTCACTGAGCTCTATATTGAGCACTATCTGTCCCCTAGCTTCAATGAGATATCTAGAGAATCCTTGCAGTCTCCTGGAGTATGCTTGAATGTACCGATCATGTATAGCCATCTGCTTCAGAGTTTGATAGTAGAGTACATTTATCGATCTCCCATTGTCTACTAAGGTCTGGTGTATTTGCACCCCCGCCATGTTCATGGCTATCACTAGCGCATCACTTTGGTCTTGTAAGACACCTTGCGCGTCCTTTTCTGAAAATCCAAACCATTCGAGGTCTGGTGGGGTGACGACCTCCAACGCTGGGTATATAGCACTGTAGTTTTGCCAAACATGGGCATCACGTGCCAATCTGCACCTTGTTCTTCGCGAACCCTTAACGCATTGATTCTCACTTATCAATGTTTTCATCTCGGCGTGAGGTTGTGGGTCGCAAACATGGGATCTAGGCCGAGTTTGCTGAGACGTTCCTTGCTGATTAGGCTGTTGGAACCCATCCGGGTTTGGTCCTTGGGGCTTGGCTACAAATTCCTGCAGGTAATCTCTCTGGATGAGTGTTTCAACCTCTTCTTTCAGATTTTGGCAGTTGTGAGTGTTATGCCCTGTCGTTCTGTGATAACGACAATACTTTCCTTGATTCTTCCCAATTATTTCTTTCCTTTGTTGTGGAGGTCGGTGAAAGGTTTCTTTTTCCTCAATTTGTAGAAAGACTTCCTCCAAGGTTGCATTGAGGGTGATATTCATGAAATTTGTCGGGATATGACCTAGGACGACCTTGATCCCTTATGTCCCTTCTTCTTTCCCGACCTGAATCATTATCTGTTTGTTTTCTCTTTGCCCATTGTGGAGATTGAGGGACTTGCTGGCATATTCCTGATCTGACGTGGCTTTCTCCGCACTTATATATTTCTCAACTCGGCCCAAGAGTTCGTGATATGTCCAGGTCCGTCCTCGTGGACAGACCACCAAAATCTTATCTTTGGTCTTAACTCGGAAAGGACCGCCATAAGTGCGGCGTCATCAGAGATTTTCTCCACCTCCATAGATTGTTTATTGAACCTGTTCAAATAGCTCTTGAGTGATTTGGCCTTTCCCTGTTTGATGTTTACTAACTTCTCCTTTGGTGTAGTCCTCGCCTTTGATCCCATGAACTGGGTGAGGAACGCCGAGGCTAGGTCATTCCAGCTTTTTATAGATTGATGTAACCTTTTGAACCATCGCTAAACTTTATCTCCCAAGGTTAATGGGAAAGCACGGCACATGATGGCATCTCCCGCTCCCCGTAGCTCCATCAATGAGGCTCATTGTCCAAATGACTGAGAGGATCTCCTTCCCCATCATACCCGGTTAAATGTGGCATCTTCAACTTTTCAGGTAGTGGTTTCGCCAAAATATCATGTGTAAAAAGTGAATGACGTTTAGTAAGGTATTCTTCCGTGCTTCCTTTATTTTTAGCCTCCAAGTCTGCTATTCGTTTCTTGAGGCGCTCATCTCAGGTTCAGGTCGTTTAGCAGGATGGTTAACGTGGGCTTAGCATGTTCTTTTGTAGGTGTCAGAGAATGCTGGGAGCCCACACTATTGAACACACTATTTGTCCTTCGGGTAGTTGGTTTTTGTCGCTACTGGAGAACTTTTGACTTCCTCAGTTCGACTTTTGGAAGATTCCTCACCTGGAAACTATAGGGTTCTCCTAGTGGGAAGTCGCCTGGTTTTTCCTTGACGTGGAGACTCCACCTCAATATCTTGTGACAAATTCTGAGCTTGATTTTGCTTCAACCTACTAACAATGTTTGTTAGTTTATCAATGGCCTCCTTCATTGTCGCCATTTGAAGGTCGATGGTTTCATTCTGACCTCGCCTTTCAGGGTTTCTGGATCATTGATCTGCTCCGGATAGGTATGAGATTGATTTTCAAATACAGAGAATTCGTCCATGATACTGTTTTATGAATTTTTGTGAAGAGACAAGGATATTTTCCAAATTGGGCATTCCTTCTAGCGTCAAACTGTTGAAATTGAAAAATGAATGAACAAAATCCAAACTTAAGGACTGAACAAGAATTTAATTAAAGATTAATCAAAGGGTTGCAAGATGATAATACAATAATCTTCTTTCTCTAATTATAGAAGATATTTGAAATATGAGAGAAATGTAAGAACTCTGTATATTTCCTTAGAATCCATGGCCTCTCCTTTTTCCTAGTACTTCCTTAGCTTTTATAGGAAAAATATGCATGCATACAGTACCCCTGTCTTGTCAATCCTGATACTGAGTTGAATAAGTACATATGTTGGCGTGACAGGATTGATGGCCGAGCTCAAACCCGTCAGCTTATCTTGAGTTACTGGTACAAGTGGTCCTCAACAATTAATTCGTTACTTAGGGAAAAAAGCTAAGATTTGTGATTGGAGAATAATGTGTGTGCTGACGTGAGATCTTTACACATGCACATGTTTGATTGGTAGCTTATATATTTTGTCAGTGATTCTCAATCATTATTCACTATTCCACTTTTAAGGACTACACAAACTTCCTGGATAAGCTACTGAAAATTCGGGCTTATCTCACACATCCAAGCTCACATTACTATCTCTTCATTGAGTATGTAAATCCGAATTGAGTGGCCTCGGAGGTCGGTATCAACAAATAATAATAATAATAATGGAACCTTATAAATGTTGATACTTTAGCTGTAATTGAGCATTTGATCAGAATCGTATGACTTCAATTTGAAGACAAATCAGTTAAAATTTAACTGAAATTATAATTTTGTTGTGTTTGATTTTATCTCCAATTATTTTAAATAACAATTTAATGGAACTCGATTTCCATTTTATTTTTTTTGTTAATAAAAATAAAATAAAATAAAATCCCAATAGCCTGCAACCCCGCCCCCTTTCAGAAAGTCGTGTCCGCACTGGATAAGATTGGATCGAATGCTACAGTAGAGAACCCGCTTCACCACCGGCAAGCTGACGAAGAAACACATACATCTGAACTCGAGGATCCGACGTCGTTCAGATAACCTTGGTTCAGGTTTTTTCTTCCTCTCTCCGTATGTAAATGTGGAAGCTTGTGTCATTAGTTAGAGAAATAGAGAATTAAAAATTATTGTTTTGGGAATTTCAGTTGAGAAAAAAGGCTAGAATTAAAAAAAAATAATAAAAAACCCAATACATGAATTTTTTTTTGCGAACCTTCGTACATTTGGCTTGTGAACTTTCTTTTGCTTCTTAATGCCCTAGTTACTTTTCGAACTTTTTTCTTTTTAGGGTTTTGAAGTTTGCTGATTATTGGAGTTTATTGATGATTTTGGCGTGTACATGATATGAATCTGGGCAAATAGAGTTTTTCATTTTTGGGTTCAGGTTCACTGGAGTAATTAATGGATAGTAGATGCCAGGTTTTTTATGACATGATGCCTAATACTGCTGAAACAAGCAATACATCCAAGGGTTGTTATCGGTTTTAGGGAAAATTGGTGAATTTTTTTAGAATATGTGGTGAATTCTAGCTAGAAATTACTTCATTACATGAATTGATGAAATGAAGTTCGCAAATTAAGAAGCCAAGAATATATTAGCTTTCTTGGTAGTGCTTGGGGAATTATATGTCTCTTTGTTCTCTAATTTGTATGCTGTGCATTATTATGATTTAATCTTTAATCCTATCCATCTTTTTCCTTGGAATAAAGTTACATGGAAACTGGTGAGGGTGCTGAACTGAGGAACCCTTCTGAAGAGTGCATTGGAGAGAAAGGTGATGGGTCCTTTGCATTAGATACTAATGTAAAACAGACAGGTGAGACTTGTAAGCTTTCCTCTCCTCAAGAGACTGAGTTGACTGTCAACAGTGGAGAAATCTCTCCAAGCCAAGAAGTTTCCTCTGCTGGTGGAGATGGCATGGACGTAGACAGTGAGAGTACATATAGCTGCCTGAATGCTTCAATGGACAAGAATGGAGTTGATACTGATGATGAACATGAGTTCACTAGCCAGAATGGTTCCTCTATTGACAACAATGGATTAAAAGATGATGTTGATGGCAGGCATAAAGATCAGAGTCCTGATATCTGCTCTGTGAACCAGCCAAGAATCGATGTTGATGGTAAGCACGTGTTTCAGATTCTCGAGGCACCATCCTCGACTTCCTCGGAATCTGTTCAAGGTACAAAAGATGAAGCTTGTGTGTATCTTGTCCCAAAACTTGGCTTGGAGTTTGAATCAGAAGATCATGCCTACAAATGTTATAATAGATATGCTCTCATGGAAGGTTTCAGCATTAGGAAAGACTTTGTAAATAGAAGTAATATTACAGGGTTGGTGGTATCAAGAAGGTATACATGTTATAGGCAAGGCTATGGATCTGCTAAGCGTGATTTAAAATCAAATAAACCCCGAAAGGATACAAGAACTGGTTGTCTGGCACATATGACCATTACACGTCAACCTAATGGAAAATATCGTGTCATTCATTTTGAAACAAAACACAATCACGAGTTTGCAACATCTGTCACAGCTCATCTGTTACCATCACAAAAGAGAATATCTTTTGTCGAGGCCATTGAGGCAGAAACTGCTGGTAACTCTGCATCGGATGGGGTACCGAAGTTGGGTATGGGGTTTGACTCGGAAGATCATGCTTATGAGTTCTACAATGCATATGCAGGGCGACTAGGTTTTAGTGTTCGTAAGGATTATGTCAACAGGAGCAAAGTAGATGGTGCTGTGGCATCTAGGAGATATACTTGTTTTAGAGAAGGTTTTCGGCAGAAAGACAAAAGGGGTTTGAAGGTGAAGCGACCTCGAAAGGAAACTAGAGTTGGTTGCATGGCACAATTAGTTGTTTCTCGTCAAGCTGATGGTAAGTATCGTGTCACTCAATTTGAAGAGCATCACAATCACGAGCTGGTACCTTCATGTAAAGTTCGCATGCTACGATCTCAGAAGAGGTTTGCTACAAATCAAGCTGTTGAATCCAGTGCATTGGAGGGCTCTAACTTGCAGCCAAAATCGCTTGCCGAGTTGTTATTAAGTGGAGAAGGAGCACAAGGCAATTTCAGTTATGATCCCATAGATCGTGAAACTTGGCTTCCGTCAAAACGTTCAAGAAGAATAAAGCTGGATGAAGCAGAAAGTATTCGTCAGTACTTTCAGAGTAAGCAATTAAAGGATCCAACTTTTTTTTGTTCTGTACAACTCGATGCTGAAGAGCAACTGACCAACTTTTTCTGGGCTGATGAGAAGATGATGACAGACTACAGTGATTTTGGCGATGTGGTTTGCTTTGATACAACGTATTATCTAAACAAAGAATGGCGGCCTTTAGCACTTTTTTTGGGGGTGAATAATCATAAGCAAATGCTGGTCTTTGGTGCTGCATTTCTCTATGATGACACTACTGAATCTTTTGAGTGGCTATTTCAAACTTTCGCCAAAGCGATGTCGGGAAAAAAGCCAAAGACAATACTCTCTGATCAAGATGCTGCCATTTCGAAAGCAATCATATCTGAATATCCAGAAACAAGCCACCGGTACTGTGTATGGCATTCATACCAGAATGCACTTGAGCATTTGAGGGAAGTAACGGTCAGGTCAGATTCTTTTGTTAATGACTTGTGCAGTTGTATTTTTAATCAGGATGAGGAAGAAGATTTCGTTAATTCCTGGAAGGTTATGTTGGACACATATGGTCTTTGGGAAAACCAGTGGTTGCATGAGAAATTTGAAGAAAGAGAGAAATGGGCTTTACCGTATGGTAAGCATATATTCTCGGCTGACACAGAAACTTCTCGACTCTCTGAGGATTCTATTACTTCCTTGGAAAAATACCTTAAGCCCGAATCTCATGTTCTGCAATTTTTCAAGCACTTTGGGAGGATGGTGAATGACTGGCGTTTCAGGGAATTAGAAGCAAATTACGATATGAGTCAGCACATGCCAAGACTACTGGGGGACGTGGCAATGCTGAAGCAGGCAAGGGATGTATACACACCTAACATTTTTGAATTGTTTCAGCAAGAATATGAAAATTATCTAAATCTTGTCATTAACCGATGTGTTGATACTGCGTCCTCTTCTGAATATCAAGTCAGTACTTATGGCCAACTTCGACACTATACAGTTATATATTGCTCGGAAGATGATTCAGTTGCCTGCAGTTGTATGAAGTTTCAATTTGTTGGAATTTTATGTAGCCATGCGCTGAAAGTGCTCGATTATTGTAATATAAAGATAGTACCTAGTCGATACGTCTTGAAGCGTTGGACCCGGGATGCAAGGGCGTAAAGAGATGTACCCGAGTCAGTAGACTTGTGGTGTAGCATGACACAGTTGAATTGTATAACGTACCTGCTTAATTCCCTTGCACTTCATATGTCATGTTTAGTTATGGAGCAGTCTTTCGATGTCTGTACAAATAAGATTTCCCTGTGAAACTTGATTTTCATGTGCATTTTGGAGAAACAAAATATACTGTACAGTATTTTTCGATTATCTGTTGCATTTCTTCTACAGTCTAGATCGTGTAAAAATTCTATGAACTATACATAAGGTGTTATATGACTTGGAATGACATGCGCCTACAGGACGAGCCACTGAGCTTGTACCAGGTCAGTCACCAAGTATTGTCAAGCTAAAGGGACCCTAGTTCGAGCAACTTGAAGGCCAGGCTCGTGATATCGGTGAAGCTAGGCTCGCTAATGCAAAAGCTCAAATCTATGCCAACAGAACACTACAATGCTCAGCTCAACTCAACGTGCACAAGTCAATAACACTAGGAAGCTAAGTCTGGTGTACACGGAAGCCAACACAACTTTACTTGCCCAACTCAACAAGATGCTCAGCTCGAGTGACCTGACACAGAGCATAAATCATACTCCAATTGGGTTTACTTCATCTAGAATTCAAGAGATGCAACAGTAGAACTCTTCCTCTGTGTAAAACAAGGTGTCACTGTTCCAATTATAAAATGTCAAAGTCTTCCACTCTCACTGATATTCTAAAGCTACAGTACTATTAGAGTAGAATTGACCACCCGACTTCTCTCATTAGTGTTTGTTTTGCGGTTTTTCTGGCACATTTCAAGTTTAAATTTTGGAATAGAGAAAGCAGAGAGAGATTCTGGAATTAATGAACTTGCAAGCAACATAGGAGTAATAGACAGAATCCAAATGAAATTTTATACAGATTCTGAAAGTAGACACTGAAGAATTTTTCAACAAGCGCTTTATTGTTCTTAATCTGCCCTCGCAGAAAAATCAGTCCCATGTGTAGTATGCCGAATGCTAAACCTCAAAATAGATATCACCTAACATCATACACAGACAAAATTAACAGTTAATCAGGGGGAAATTCAACTCCAAGAGAACAGTCTTCACCTGCAATTTTGGATTCTAAATTATGCTCTGCCAAGAAACTGTTCAGCATTCAGAGGAACCAACTACAAGATCCAAAAAACGCAAAAATTTCCTCATACGCCTTAAGAAACCGGATATTAGAATCTCGACCGCCTTCAGTTTGAGCATGTCACACTGATTCCCTCTATATGACGTTTTCATCGTCGAGGCAATTTATGTATAGTATCCCTGGAATTCCAGGTGCAATTTCTCTTTCGTTTTAAGCTATTTCAGCACTTCGAAGATGCCTATCATTTCCATTCAAATCCGAGAATCCTGAACGAGAGGCTCGTCTCTTTGTCTTAAAACTTTTACCTCTTTTTTTCTGCCTCTTGCGACTGGAAAGCATCGCTGACATTACTGTGACAAATACAAAGATCGAAAATGCCCATAGGCCAATTATCCAAAATCTCATGGAAGTGAACGTTTCATTTGCTATAGCCGGCAGCGATGATTCCCGAGATTCGTTCTTGGGGTCAGGACTGTGCCTTGAGGCACTAATTTCCTCAATCTTTCCAAATTTCCTTGAAGCCGTAACCTCACGGGCTGTTTCTTGATTTGGAGGAGACAAGGAAATGGAATCCGGACTCTCTTGAATTGGAGAGGAGGTGGAAGTGGGATCCTTGCATTTATTCTTCTCGTGATGTAGGCGTAAAGCTTGGTTAAGTGTATTTCCACATTCTATGCTAAGCAAATCACGCTGTAATGCATTCTTCTCGGTATGATCAAGAGTTGATGGATCAGGAGGGTCGGGGAACTTAGCCCAGCATTTGTTAACCAAGTCAACGTTTCTCCAGTTTGCTTTATCGAAACTCCAGTTTCCAACCCTGAATTCCAAGCCATAGTGGAATACTCTATACTTGACACCAGGTGCAGGAGCATATCCTGGATATATCAAAATCTTGTTGCTTATGATGTGGCGCAAATTCAGCTGCATGGAAAATTAGAAAAAAATATTATTGAATATTATATTTCAACATGCTGCATTATTGAGTAGAAATGGATGTCAAGCAGCGGAAACTTATATTAACTCATTGAGTAATCATATTAATCTATTGCCTCAGCTATTCTGTAAATTCAAATGAGATAGAAATGGTTTAACACTTTTTAGAAGTTCTGAAATACCTCTGCCGCACCAAACGAGTAACCATACATCTCGCTGATCCATCCAGCTTCATACACGTCCCCGGTTATGTTTCTTGACCAATGAGCCGTGTCAGCCCGGACCTCCTCGGTTTTATGCAACCACAGCAGAGCAAATCTCCTGAGGTCATTTATATGCATTATGATCACACCTCCGACCTTGTTGCAAGCATCTGGATGACGGGTGTGCATTTTTGCAAGCTCATTGTCACAGCCAATCAAGTAGCTGGAATGAATATATAGCAAAAAGAGTGATAAGAACACATATTTCCTGATTCAGCTAGAAAGAAGATGCATCCACACTGCTAATTATGTTTCAGATACTCATACAAAGAAATGAAAGCGATAATAAAGTGAGTGTTTGGATAACTTACCTTTTTCTTACCTGTAAGTCAAAAAAAAGAAAAAAAAAGGTCCCATGGTGTAATCGGACCTCTCATTATCATGTCAGCAAGACAACTTGCTATATAATTTATTTTAAGGGCCAGTAAGTTGTCGAAAAATTCTTAACTTACTGGCAAAAAAAGCCAGGGCTCTTAACTTACTATATAATTTATTTTAAGGATACTAATTTACTCATAACTTTTTAAGCTTAGCCAAAAACGTGCTCTTTAAAGTTCTTTTTTCGTACTCATAGGGAGTGGAAACAGGTCTTCCAGGGGCTGCATTGAATTCCCATGGTGTAATCGGACCTCTCATTATCATGTCAGCATCCAGGATTACTATATACTCTGCATCTATTTTTGCATGACTGAGCCAATGAAGAACTGCAGCTGGCTTATTAATTGCTGGGTACCTGAAATGCCACAAACAAAATGCAGGTGTTATTTGCCAAGTTCTTTATCGTAACATGTATTCTAATTGCTTATGTAGTTTCTGCTTAACAAATTGATGCTTTTCTTTAAAATAGAAAAACATATAAAAATCACAAATAATGCTAATAACAATATGAACATAGTGAACTATTCAGTTTAAAACAACCACTACCTAATAACATAAATTTCATTTACTCGAGCTTCACTAGAAGAAAGGCGGAATAGGCTAATTGGTTTTACCGAGTCCCCTACGGTCCAGCCAACTCAAGCTCAACTCAAGCTTGAGAAAACTCAAGTTAAGCCACACATAATTCAAGCTAAGTTCGAAAAGCTTGCATGACGGCTCAACCTGTTTGCATCCCCATGAAGAACTATAAAAGATAAATTACATTATTCTTCTTTTTGCTTAAAACAAGGTTGAAAATGTGGATTAGATCCTTTTTTCTAACACGAGTCACTCTCAATTTTCCATGATTTTATTTTTTTAATTTTATTTTTTTGAGGATTATCTAGTTGTGCCCATGTTCATTCGAAATATCTCACAAGCACTCGGGTTTGTGTATAAGAACTTCTCAATATCTGAGCTTTCAAGAAGATATAGTGTTCAATCTAATTTACTGAAAATGTCCAATTTGCCTTCATTGATATTATTTTTCTAGTCATAACCATGTCAAACATCTACTTATTTAATGAAAGAAACATGTGCATCATGAGATAAGTAAAATAAACGCTAAGAAATTAATTACCAGCTTTTCACTATTGATATCTATCTCTTTTTCGGGAGTTCCAGACTTACCATACTAAGCACTAAAAAAATAAGTAATCTCATTAAATTTAGATTTTCATGGGACATCACATTTTTCTACAGTATTTTTATTGTTTAAAAATTATTCAAGTTCAGCACATTTGTCAGATTTTGGAAAATATCATTCCTGCTGTTGAATCCAAGTTAGGCAATTTTACCCCTTCTCTTTTTCCATAATTGCAGAAATACTCTCCCTTGTTTACCCCTACCATTCTCATCACTTTTGCAATGGTGAAATGGGTAATCGATACATATAAATTGCCACGTCATCATCCATTAGTCAACGAATGCAGTGTGTAGCTAACTACTTTTCACCATTTTTCAAATGTGCGGACCCACACTGGCAGGATATGAAAATGCATTTTGGGATTTCAATGAAGTCCACACACGCGTATATAACAAAATCTTCTGATTCAAAAACCAAAATAGAAAACAAATTACTTCTATAAGGTCATTATAGAAACCAGAATCACATATTTGCACTTCAGTGTCTCATTTTATTCTGCAATTTCCATAATATTCAAGGAAAAAATTATTTGAAAAAGAAGAGACTTCTTGACCAGCAATCTTATTTTCCCCATGACAATGCTCCTGAAGATGGCCTTGACATCGACAAGCCAGTAACCCAACAATTCACACCCAAATTCAGCCACATGTCCTCACCACCACTATACATAATTCCGCCCTTGTGTCCTTCCCCTCTACATACCTTTAGGGTGCATTCGGTATGGTACTAGTGATGGAAATATTAGTATGGATATTATTTAATTTAGTTTCCAATTTTTATGCTTATTTTAGGAAACATAATTAGAGTTTGACTTCATAGATATTATAGTATTTTCCTACTTCAATTAGGACTAGTTTAAACCTTATGTAAGTAATGTAATTCATACAACTTTGATAATTTTTATGAGCTGTATACATTAGTTTAGGCTTAAATTTAGTCTTTACGTATACAATGGAGGTATATAAGGTAGGTGCACAAATCTAGAATTATTTCCTAATGAGAAATATCCTCTGTATGTATATACACATGTAACATGTCTTTGAATTTATAAGATAACAATTATTCTCCCAAATCAAATAACAATTATGAAAAAAATATATTCTCTCTCTCCTAAATTCTGCTTTTGTCTGTCTATTCTTTTCCCCATTTTTATCTTCCTCCTCTTCTTCTCTTTTTCTTTTTCCCTCCTCTCTCTTCTTCTCCCTCCTTTCCCCTTCTCCTATAACTGTTTAAATCTTTGAGTGCATGCTATGTAGCAAATCGTTTTCCTTTCACCAAACAAATTTCACGTTCAAATTCAAAACATTTATTCCCATATCCATGGCCACCTTCAACCACCACATCCCTAGCCACCAACCTCCAAATCTTCTTCCAAAAAGTACTCAAAGCAGGTCAGATTCAAACACAAAAACGTAAAGAGGCAGCAGCAATCAACAGCAAATAAATCTTAAAAAAAAAAAAAAATTCATAATTACTATTCATCGGCACTGTTCATGGTACAGTTCATCTGTAAAACAAATTCTTCAGTTATCTTGGCCTCTTATTTAAAAGAAAAACAAAAGTTGTTAAAAAAAAATATCATATCAATCATGTCCTCCTCATATACCAACTCTTATAGCTACACCAATCCCCTATATTGTTACTACAATAGTGTGTATTTCCCTTATCACTATTATTATCCTCCATTTAGAAACTTTGGCGGGACGTACATTCTTCTTCTAGGCAAGTTGCTTTCCAACTACGGGACTTTGATGGTCTCATTGGACCCGACTTATTTCTTGATTAGCTAATACTCTTGAAAAATTCTTTGACATTCACAACTTTAATGACTTACGCTTTCTTTGTCATACTAATATATCAGTTGTCGGATCTGCAATGTGTTATGAAAGTCCTTTTTACATAACATCAATTTTCTAGGTCAACGCCCTATTTCTTTGTTGGAAGAGATGAAACGAGTATTAAGTAATAAATACTCCCCTGTGAACTATATAACTCAACTGCCAGATCAATTCTTTTGCATTGTAAACAAGGTACATCTATTGGATCTCTAAGCTAGAAGCAACTCGAAAATGGCAAGGAGCTGAACAAAGCAGTTGGAAGATAAAGCAGTTGAAAGCTGAAGTTGATAATTAGTTCGTTAGACAGTTATGGTTAGGGTGTCAACAAGCCGAGTTGAGCTGCAACCCGAAATATTTTCCTCGGGCTCGGCTCAAGTAAAAATGGTTATAGCTTTTTTGGCCCAAGTCAAGCCGAGCAAAAGCTTTAACGAGCCAGGCCGATTTTTTTTTAAAAAAAATTCGTGAAAAATCTAAAACTTTTTTAAAAAATTTAAAATTTGTGCAATTTATACGTATTATAAATAATAACTAAACATTAACACATACAAAAAATTACATCTGTAATCTTTTTTTTTTTTTTTTTAGCTTCACAGGCTGGCTCGGCCCAAGCCACGAGCCGACCTGGCTCAGGCTTAGTCTAGGCTGAGCCTAAGCCGCTCGAGCCGACGAGTCATATTGACATGACTAGTTATGATAGTCCGCATGTCATTTTTGTAATATTCTTTGTCATCAGTTTGTTTGATAATTTTGTATATTCTACGGTAAAATTCATTTGAGGATAAAATAAAGTTTCCTTTCGTTTCCTCTAATATGGTATCAAAGCAATGTCTTCTTCTCCGATCAGAATTATCATGGCAACTGAAGCTTTTAATTCCACCATTGATGATAGTCTCAATCCTTACTATTTGCACCACTCTCATAATCAAGGGCTGATCCTTATTCTCCGCCATTAACCGGAGAAAATCATGCTTCATGGAGTAGATCTATGAAGATTGCCATATCAGTCAAAAACAAATTGGGCTTCATTGATGGATTTTTGTCTAGACCGATAGACAACACTAAGTTGCTTAAATCTTGGATCCGAAAAAACAATATTGTGATCTCATGGATTCTCAATTCAGTTTCCAAGGAAATATCAGCCAGCATTATATTTGCTGAATCAACGTATGAGATATGGATTGACCTCAAAGAAAGGTACCAGCAGAGGAATGACCCTTGTATAATTCCATTGAGGAAAGAATTGATGAATCTCAACCAGGGGCAATCTTTTGTAGGAGTCTATTTTACCAAACTGAATACGATTTGGGAAGAATTGAGCAACTATAGACCTATATGCTCTTGTGGAAAATATGAAAGTGGCGGCAACAAGAAGCTGATTGATCACTACCATATGGAATATGCAATGTCGTTTTTAATGGGGTTAAATGATTCATTTGCTCAGGTGAGAGGCCAATTATTGCTAATGGACCCGATTCCTCCTATTAATAAAGTATTTGCATTGGTATCTCAAGAAGAACATCAATGAAGTGTTAATCCAAGTGTTGGAACATCTGAATCCATGGCTTTTTATGTCAAGAATGATGGAAAACTTCCAGTTGCACAGTCTCATAATAAATTTCAGAAAAAGGAGAGGCCAGTATGCACATATTGTGGCTATAATGGTCATGCTGTGGGCAAATGCTATAAATTGCATGGGTATC
>CAIGRL010271127.1:0-12554 GCA_903798325.1 Fraxinus xanthoxyloides | reverse complement strand
TTATTTTTCGTTGTAATTTTAAGGTTTTATATTTAAAAAGTTTTACCAAATAAGATTTAATTAGTGATATTTCCAAAAATAACCAAAAATCAGTCAACGCTATTACGTAGTCAACTTTACTACTGCTAGTAGTTTAGAAAAGAATCAGATTTTTAATAGATTTTTATAAAAAAAAATGATAGAATATATGATTGAGAAATTGTGAATCTCATGAAATGTGCAATTAAAATTGATTATTGACTTTGACTTATATTTTAATTCAATTTTTTAGTGAAATCAAATAAGGGTATATTTGATAAATAGTAGCAACAACATCATTGGTTTGCGTTTAAAATCAATCTAGGTAACATAGAACCATAGTAATTTATTGTTGAAAGAAGTTGGAATTCATTTTAATTTATTGTTCTATCAATCTAGGTGACAATGAACATTAGTGATTTATTGCTTAATAGAGAAGATGCATTTTGATTTATTGGGTAATAAATCACTATGGTCAATGCAACCCAGATTGATGATAAATATAACTGATAAAAAATTATCAAAACAATCAATGATTTAACTGAAGTGTTCGGTTGAAATCTGCAAGCGTACGAGAATGTTGACAATTAATAAAGTGAGTTTGAGTTATCGTCCCATAAGGAACAATATTTAATTCTAGTTCACTAGTTATTACTAAATTCAATGTATGTGACACAAAAGAGGTGATTTTGTTATTATTTATACTAATTCTAAACTAAGAAAGTAATAAAAATGTTTTGTCAAATATGTGAATGATTGTATTGGATTTTGAATTCCTCTATTGCTATTTATTTTAATTCTTGATTTATAATCTAGTCAATTTCATACATTCGTGACAATCGATAAAACTAGTGTCTTTAGTTCTCTTTTTAGACAAACTAAGTCTACTCTAATCACGACCCAATCATATTTCTAATTCGAATTCTTATGACCAAAATGCATTAAATTGTAGCTTATCTATATGATTGCATATTTAATAAAGGTTACTCCTAATTCTATCTACATATTTTAATTTTTGTAGCGTTTTAGACTTATTGTCAGTCTCAACTTTACAATAAACAATTAATAATTTAATTGATGGCCAAACATTTAAATAATGCAATAGTAACGCAAAATCAATCAAGAAATAACTAAACTATTAGTTTTGAATTAAAACAAATATGAAATAGGGTTAATCATTTATCCAATACAATAGAAAAACTAGTCTATCAGTTTAATGAGTATATTATACAAGAAATATTGGAAAAATATCACCTGGAAAGAAGAAATATGGAAGAAAGTGGAAAAATCAACTTTGTTGACTTGAATCTTAAAAAGAGATGAATAATTTTCAACAATATTGTGTAATCTGCCTTGATATTGATGAAAAGTCGCTTCCAATTTATGTAGAATATATGATTTTAGGTTTAATGGAGGTCATGGCTTGAACTAAACGGATTAGAGTATATGTAGATGCAAAAATCTTGTTACCAAGTAGAGTTTGCATGAAATTAAGAAACAAACTTTTTGTCCATAATTGACATATGCGACCGTATAGTTATAGCGATGTCGAAAAGGTTCGGCGGCCGGAAAAAAGCCCGAGTTGGGCCAGCTCGTGGTTCGGTGGGGCATAGCCGAGGCTCGAGTTGGCTCGACGGGCCAGCCCGTAAGCTTTTTCTTTTTTTAAAGTTTAGATGTATTTTTTATATATTAATATTTAGTTATTATTTATAATACGTGTAAATTGCACAAAATTTACATATATTATAAAAAATTATAGATTTATAACAATTTTTTAAAAAAAAAGAAAATCGGCTCGAGTCGCTAAGTTTTAGCTGAAAGTTCAAGCCGAACCTCATTTTTTTGCCGAGTTTTTGCTCAGCTCGACTCGGGCCCAAAAAAAACTCGTACCTTTTTAGCTCGAGTTTTGAGTTTCGGCTCGTGACTCGACTCGTTGACATGGCTACATAGTTATGTGAGTTGCAACTGCAAAGAAGGCAGCAGAACATATCTATTGGACCTGGAGGGCTAGATGCAATTGTAAAGATATTCAACCATGCGGTCGCATAGTTAAGTCCAGCTATCATTTTATGCAGTTTAGTTCTTGAACTTTCCTTCAATGCACTTTCATCATTTTTGCTTGTAGTCCCGTTTCCTTAGCTTCTAATTGAATCCTTAGTGTCTTCGATTTTCATTACATAGCCCAACTCAACTATTGATTTGTTGCATTTTAGTCCCCATAAATTGAATCTCACTCTTGTTCACTATTTTCACTCTTTTTCTCCAATCCTTCAATCAAACATAAGTTTTACCTATAAAATACAAAATAAAACAAATTAGGTAGTATTTCATCCAAAGAACTATAACATATCGTTATTTAGAATCTCAAATAAATATATAAAATACACTTATAATGAACTATTCAATTAATCACTCGTACTAGAGGGTCAAATAAATATATGGAGTGTTGCGGAACTCACGATGGCAACCCTAGTGTAATACTGTACTACCCAATAATTTATAATTCTCCACATTACATGAATCATTTTTTAGAATTATTTTTTCTATTTAATTGGCATTATTGACATTCGAATGTGGTTGAGACACAATGCATCAATGGGATGTCTACGCGGTCTCCTTCACGTGTGTATTACTTGCACATTTGAACTCTTACGTTAAAGGTGTAAATCAAGGGTTTCTCAATAAAAAACAATGGAGGCCGCTGTTGCATTTTTCTATCGCAAGTGTACAATATTGTAACAAGTAATATAGTAGACATTTGAGTCCGAATTTTTGTTCCTACGAGGACTATACTTTAAAACTTAATTAGATTTCTCTAACTCCTATTTGGCGAAAGTAAACAAAGAATTATGCGTAGATGTGGATTTTTTTTTTTAAATAGTTGAACTTAATTAAAATGCACACAAATATTGGTTAAGAATTCAAATAATGGATGAAAATTAGGGACAAACAACTTCACATATTGATCACATTTAAGTCTTAATTCAAAATTCAAGAGCCTAACATAGTGTTCGATTGAATTCTTCTATGGTACTCAATTTACCCCTCTCGAGTTCTCATTTAGCCTATTTGACTTTTTCAATCCCATATCTCTTTGGAATCTACCTTAGTTAAACTAAATATTAGTTCTAAAAATTCATGTATGATCGCAATATTTAGTATAGATATCTTTACACGTTTTACTAAATTACAGGATTTTCCTCCTTTGAATGGTGCTCTTCAATCTCCAGTTGTATGATTTTTTCCTCAAGTGTCCAACCGCCAAAAGTGTCAAGTAATGTCCGTTTTATATTCCTCTCCACGGTTGAATGAATATAAGGTTTCTCGTGGGCTTCAAAATGGGCAAAAAAAAAAATTAAACCCTACGTCTATAGGCGTCGGTGCGACGCCCGGTTGCGGCACTACAGTGTCGCATCCAAATACCCTGTGGCGCCGTAGTGCCTGACGCGATGCCACTCTGTCTGTTTTAGCTCCTGGCGCCGCAGCGCCACACCTCTGTTGGTTGACTTCTGTAGCGTCGGGGCGCCATTATTTTTTCCTCGATATCCCAACTTGATTATTTTGCTCTTTTTGTTACGATGCCAATGGCCTTGTTGTCATTTTCTTTCCCTTACTGCACTGTCTCATCACTGTTATAAACAACACTAATAAACACATTAAAAACGTTCATTACAAGCAATATCTAGCTCATAATTAAGTTAAAAAAAGAATAAAACTCGTGAGTAAAACACACTCGTCGAATACCTCCAAACTTAAAGTTTTCTAGTCCTCGAGCAAACACAAAGCAAATTAGTACTAAAAACCCTACCATGAAAATTTAGTCAAGAGTCAAACGAGTGTGCATGTGTGGAATCAAATATAATGCTGTACATTCACAAGTTAGTTCATATCCCAACCCTCTGTAGTCAATTGTTATCATTTCTACGCTCGTAGGATTCACACTCCTCCAAACTTGTTTCTTTCATTCTCTCCCCAAGGTGTAACAATAAAGTTTCGTTTACTCGATCACTTCCTTACACCACTCAAATTTGGTTTAGTCTAACTAGAACGTCAACAATTTATTCATGTGGTGATTCTCTTAATTATGAGTGCTCAACAATCAAGTTCTTACTCAGTGATTCTAACTCACTAGTTATCTAATCTCAGAGCAATCAGTTCTTACTTATACCCTTGCATATAAATTTTTTTCCTTCAATATTTTCTTTTCAGCTCAATATTGACCTCACCCTTTTTTCTCTTCTTAATCCCTGTAACAAGATTTTAGTCGGTAACTCCCGACTTTTGAATACCAAAGTGAACCAGGTTTCAAAAGACCCCTACAAACTTAATAACTCGAGTTAAAAAAGTGCTAGCGTGAGACACAAGCATCAATAAGTGCAACGCTTGTTTTCTATAAAAGAAAAGCAAAATTTACAGGAGTTAGATCCCTAGGATTTGGTCATCACCAAGCTTATGCTAGAATGTTAAAGACACTCCACACAAATATTTTTCACATGCACTGAATCACCACAATCTTAAAACTTCTCTCACCAGATAAACCACCCCCAAATTTTTATATATAATGTTAAGGATATTGTGAATCAAGGGTTAAGGTATTCATCTAAACCATTTATAGCCTATACATATTAATCTTCTTATTCTTGTACGACACCATACTCAATTATCGTGCATAAGAATAGTACCACTTCACATGGATAAGCAGAAAATTTAACTACGCATATGATTCGTCCACAGTCCACAAATTGATACATGATCTCAAGTATATTCATCATAGCCAAAAAACTATCCAACTCACACAAGCATGCATAATAATTTTTTTTCACACAGAATCAAATAATATCACACATACACCTACGAAACAAAAGACAATACCAATGGTAATTAACTCCGTTGATTTACCTTCCCCAAATTTAAAAAGTACATTATCCCCAATGTGAAAATAATTACAAAGAAGGGGTAGGACTTCCATGAAAACATCAGCGGGTGTCATCGCCATCACCTTGATGAGACATGTCCTGATTGGATACATGATATGGAAATGTAGGCTGTGGGAGAAATGACATATATGGGTATGCAGAGGCCAACACCAAGAAGAACTCATTCTGATATTGAAATTGTGTATACATAGAATTCTGCAACTACTGATATTGATCGTTCATAGATATTTGTAGTTGATCAAGTTGATGTTGGATTCCACCATGTCTCTTGCATAGCCTTAATTCAACCAATAATATCATCCGTCGACGAACTAATGACGGAGGATGACGGGGACAAGATGACCGTGCCTCGGGGTTTTGTGGCGGAGCACTGTCAAAGAACTGCTTGCTAGAGAATTGCCAAATTAACTTCTTAGTCAGGGCTGTTTTTGGGTGAACTATTTCCTCAGTCGGAGATGTCTCAATTGCACCTTATCTACATAAAGCATAAATTAATGAAGGATAACCTAGACCTACAGTTGTAGATCCTCGAAGCATGTGCAAGAAATTGGTCTGAATAACATTACTCACATCAACAGTGAGGCCCCTTTGAATAGCATAATTCAATAACGTCATCTCCTTTGTCACTTCACTTATATTGCTACTAGGCAAGAGTTTAGCACATATGAAATAGTGCCACGCTTTGCATTCGGGAAACATACCAATTGCATGAAAATTAGTGACATCGGAGCTGGATAGTTTCCATGTGATGTCAGGGTGGGCCAACTCTCGAATAATGTCTAGTGGATAGATTGTCCCCTCCTCATGTAGTTTGGAGAAGTCTTCTTCACCAATATCAGACAGTCTATAATACCTATTAATGGATGTGCGGTTAAAACGAATCCACTAGCCCCTGACATAAACTTGTAAATCCATGTATTCTTTAGCATTTGCATAAAATTGACGCACAACTGGTATTAATCCTGGTTGTGGTTATCTTGTGAACAACTCCCAATTCCTGCCCTCAATTTTCCCCTCATATAAAGCTCAAGGTCGTCAAAACCTCGTTCCGGAATATAATTTTTGTGAACTACCATATCATGATATCGTTTTTCAGCTTCCTCGTTCACAAATTTGCTGTTGTCAAAAGATTTAGACGAAGAGGCCGAAAATTTTGATTTCTTTTTAGGTGGCATGGTGCACTTCAAAAATAACAATGCCAAATAATTATTGTTGAACACCAACAAATCCAAACTGCTGTCAAAATGTGGCAACACACTTCGCAAAATATAATAAATGTGCCAAATAACATAACACCATCAACAACGCAAGGCACTAGTAACCCCCTTAAATTTGGAGTAATGTAATTTCAATCCCCCAATGTTAAAATAAATAATCAAGTTATTAATGGGGACACCACATGAAAGAAAGTTCTTATAGAAATTTCAACAAACACCTTGCACTCCTTCCTTCATTTAAATCTAAAATGCCCCAATGTGTATTCGAAACATAACCCCAAACATAATTTCAACCTTACAAGCTATCACAATCGATAAGAACCCATAGGAAATTGTTCATATTACATCCATCAAACACTTGTAATACACAAAAAGTAACACCACATTCCGAAAAAAAAAGTGCAATAACTTACCCTTTTACTTGAAGAGAGCTCACTAGGTGGAATGTATGTGGAGGTGTAAATATATGCAATGAATATGGTGAAGATAATGGGTGTGAGGTGTATGTAAGGAATTCAGAACTAAGTATGGAAAGAGGAAAGGAAAAGATAAAGGGTTTGAGAGGGAAAAGGAAAAGAATGAATTGGAAAAGAATGAGAGTTTCAATAATAACAAAAATTTTAAAATAACAATAAAAAAATAACGGGGAGGGGGATGGTGGGTGCGGGCTGAGAAGGGGCGTCGTAGCGCCACATCTCAGCAACCAGGCACCACAATGCCTGGTATGTGGCGTTGCTGGTGGTTTTTTTTCTTTTGGTAAAATACAAACAATCTTATCTCCAACAACTTGATGTTTTGGATTCCACTTTCCCGATCAAACTTGTATTCACCCCCAAACTTGCAATTGTTCCTACAAAACACAACTAGATTGTTACAAAGAATAAACTAGATCTTCCTAAAAATTAAAAATGAAAGCATAAAAATAAAATAAAAGTAATATATATATATATATATATATATATATATAATAAGATAAAGATATGGCTTGGGTTGCCTCTTAAGAAGCATGTCTTTACAGTCATTAGTTGGACTTTGTGCCGCGATTATTCTGGAACAGCTAGCTTAAGGCTTTCTTTAGCGATGAAAAGATCCTCTATGTAGCGTTTGATGCGTTGCCCATTGACTTTGAAATTTCCCTCTGTTGGGTGGTGTAATTCAACTGTACAGTAGAGAAACACTTGGGATATCGTGAAAGGTTCTGACCATTTTGATTTCAATTTTCCTAGGAACAGTTTAAGTCTGGAGTTGTACAAGAGCACTTGATCTCCTACTTTAAAAATTCGTTGTCGAATATTCTTGTCACGCCACTGTTTCATCTTTTCTTTATAGATGGATGCATTTTCATAAGCTTCTCTTCTAAATTCTTCTAATTCGTGAAACTGTAGTATTCTAATTTCTCCAGCATTTTCTAAGTCCACGTTAACTGCTTCAATTTCCAGTATGCTATGTGCTCAAACTCAACTAATAAGTGGCAAGTTTTCCGGAATACTGTTCGGTATGGCGACATTCAAATCGGCATCTTGTAAGCGGGTACGATAGGCCTATAAAGCATCGTCCAATTTTTTTGACCAATCTTTTCGAGATGCATTCACCGTGAGTTCCAGAATTCTTTTCAATTTTCTGTTAGACGTTTCCACCTGTCCACTCATTTGAGGGTGATAAGGAATGGCTATTCAATGTTGTACCCCGTATTTAGCAAGCACCACCTGAAATAACTGATTGCGGAAGTGAGTTCCACCATCACTTATATAACTCTTGGAGATCCATAGCGGTTGAAAATATTTTTCTTTATGAAGTCTACCACTACTTGCATCATTGGAGGGTAACGCCTTCGTTTCCATCCATTTGGAGACATAGTCCACTGCCACTAGGATATATAGATTATTATAAAACGACGTGAAAGGTCCTACGAAATCAATTTTCCACACATCAAATATTTTCACCTCGAGAATATTATTTAGTGGCATTTCGTGATGTGCTAAGATGTATCATGTCCTTTGATACTTATCATAGGATCTGTATAAACTGTAGCAGTTCTTAAATAATGTTGGCCAAAAGAACCTACATTGAAGCACCTTCACCTTTTCCAATAGATTGCACGGAGGTTTTGTAATTTTTGAGAAGTCATTGATAATCGTCTCTAAAATCCCGCATGACCTAAAAACCTTTGAATCCCTTTAACTGGGATAGGTGGCTGCAATTTTTAAATCACATGTATCTTTGCTTTGTCGACCTTAATACCCTATGAAGAAATCCGACGACCTAGCACTATCCTGTCTTTCACCATAAATGGCACTTCTCCCAATTGAGCACCATATTCTTCTCTTTACACCTTTGTAATACGAGCGATAAACGTTCAAAGCAGTCATCAAATGAAGCTCTAAGTACTGAAAAGTCATCCATGAATACCTCGATGTACTTTTCCTCCATGTCAGAGAATATGGCCATCGCTGAAAGGTTGCAGGTGCATTGCACAGGCCAAAAAAGCATTTCTCTAAAAGCAAAAGTACCGTAGGGACATGTGAGAATTATTTTCTCCCGGTCTTCTGGAGCAATGGCCATCTAATTGTACCTTAAATATCCGTCTAGAAAATAGTAATGAGAATAACCTGTTAACCTTTTAAACATCTGATCAATGAAGGATAATGAGAAGTGATATTTTCTGGTAGCATTATTTGGCTTCATGTAATCTATACACACTCTCCATCATGTTGCTAAAAGTGTTGGTATCAACTCATTGGTCTCGTTCTTCTCTAGTGTAATTTCACCCTTTTTAGGCACCACATGTACTGGGTTCACCCAAGAATTGTCTGAAATAGGGTAGATAATTCCTGCATCGAGCAATTTTAGCACTTATTTTTCTCTGTACTTCTTTCAAGGTTGGATTTAATATGCGCTAACCTTCCATTGATAGCTTAGACTCCTCATCCATTAAGATTTTATGCATACAAAATGTAGGACTGATCTTCGAATATCGGCTATAGTCCATCTAATTGTAATTTTGTGCTTTCGGAGTACCTCCAATAACTTATCTTCCACCTCCTTTGTGACGTCATTTGCAATGATCATTGGAAGTGTTGTAGAATCTCCCAAATATACATAACAGAGATGGGGTGGCAGGGATTTTAACTCAAAAGTTGGAGCCCTCTCCACTGAAGGTACGAATGGTGTAGGATTGGAATCAAGAGACTCATATTGTCAATGTATCTTTCTAATTGGTTGTTCAGCCGTATGTATAGTATATTTAGTTCACTCTGCATTTGTTGCCTTTGATTGTACAGTGTCTGGCTCACATAGAAGTGTTTGATGTGTTGCATTAAATGTATCGGCCACAAGCTGATCAAGAACATCCACTTGGCAACAAACATTTGAAGTTAATAGGTGTTTCGTTGCCTTGAACACATTGAATATGACTTGTTCGTTATCTACTCGAAGAATCATTTTTCCGTCATATACATCGACAAGTGCTCTCTCGGTAGCCAATAAAGGTCTTCCAAAATTAGAGGAATATTTGAATCTTCTTCCATGTCCAAGATAATTAAATCTGTCGGGAAGATGAACTTATCAACCTTCACTAGCACATCTTCAATAATTCCCTTTGGTCTTTTGATAGACTTATCAGCTAGTTGCAATGAGATTATTGTAGATTTAGCTTCTCACAATCCAAGAGACATGTAAACAGTTAACACTAGCACCTAAATCACATAAGGAATGCTCAAAATAATTATAACCAATAGTGCATGGTATAGTAAAACTTTATGGATCCTTTAGTTTAGAAAGTAGTTTTTTAAGAGAATTGCACTGCATTCCTCGTTCAGGCAAACTGTCTCATGTTCTTCCAGCTTCCACTTGTTGGATAGGATTTCTCTCAGAAATTTTGCATAATTGGGCATCTGTGCTATTGCATCTACTAAAGGGATGTTTATGTGCAATTTCTTGAAAATCTCCACAAATTTGGCAAATTTCTTGTATTAAGGAAAGTGAATTGGTGGCATATAAGCTTTGATGGAACTTGGTGCTCTTACCGTGGATTTTTATTTTATCTCTTCTTCCTTTTCTTCAACTGGTGCAGATTTTCCTCTTTATGAACCTCTTCAACTTCTATCTCTTTATCTTTTCTGCCCGACCTCTCCACATGTATCTCTGGCAATTGTACTCCACTCATAGTTGTACTAGCTTACACTTGCTCCTTTGGGATTATCATTTTATTGTTTGACATGTTCCTTGTGGGCGTTATGCAAGCTGTTAAGCTATCTGACCAATTTGTGTCTCCAACTTCTTGATCCATGCCTGTTAATTCTGAAAATGTGTCAATTTGCTGAATACCTTGTCCGTCTTCTGCATATACTGATTGAACATTTCCCTCAAACTTTATTTTTTTCTTATGCTGGGCATTATTTGAAACATTCTCTTGCTGATTATTTGACCATCTGAAGTTCGAGCACTATCTCCATCCTGGGATTTATGTTTGCAAATATGGGTTAACATTGCAGGAATCATTCTAAATGAAGTTGACTTGTTCCTTGGGAAAGCCCATAGACATACAGTTTTCTATTGAATGGTTAGCTCTACAGTTTTCACATGATGGACCACCAATCACTACATGTGCTCCTTTTATTTGCAATTTCACCAATAGCTCTACATGTTTTGTCAAAGTTGTTATTTGCGCATTCACAGATGTTGTGTTATCTAATTCATATATCCCAGATGCTCTCGGTGGCACCACTCTTTCTGATGAAAATATTGAATGTATAGTGGCAATTAACTTAAATAAATCCAAGGTTTATTGTACTGATTTTTCTATGATCAATCTACTCGTAGAGGAATCCACTTGAGATTTTGACAGTGGTGAGAATCCGATGTAGAATTACTGCACTTGATTACCAATTGTGATTCATGATTTGAAAACTTTCGCTTCAGCTCATTGAATCTATTCAATGCCTCACGATAGCTCTCTCCATCTTTCTGTTGAAAAGTTTAAATATCCAATTTGATTTTAGCCACTTTCGTTAGTGGGAAGAATTTTCTGGTCAGTTCTTCCCATGTAGTACTGCTTCCATGATATTCGACGTCTAACCACTACAATGCTGAATCTTTCAATGTAAATGAAAATAATAGCAACTTAATAACATCTTCATTAACCCCGGGAGCATGGAAGTTCTAATAATTTCTAAGAAATCTAGAGATATGCGTGTTCGGATTTTCATGAGGTAACCCGTAGAATTGGAGAGTGTTGCTCATCAAATTGATCCACTATGTCCTTATCTTAAAATTATTAATCCCGAAACCTAGATACACAATACTAGAATGCGCAGGCGCATCTATTGGAGTCAAGAACATTGAAACTAGGAAGTCTTATTAATTTATTTCCCATCAATGGAGCCACTACTCTTGTGGCCACTTGTCAAATCGGCTGAATATGAATAAAAATATTTTGATTGTCAATCATTTGATGTTTCTATTTTTGTTTGTGTTCTTTTTGTTTTCGTCTGAAAGTACGTTCTATTTTCGAGTTAAACGGTTCAAGATCACCACATTGGGTACGAAGCATACAACGAACACCCTTTTCTGTAAATAAAAGAAAATAAACAAATCAAATAACAGATGAAAATAAACTCAACTAAGATTAAAAGTAAATAGTCCCCGACAACGGCGCCAAAAACTTCTTGTGTTTTTTGTATTGCTATAGTGTACCTTTGAGTCTGGATTATTGTTCTCACAAGGACTACACTTTAAGATTTAATTAGATTTTTCTAACTCCTATTTGATGAAAGTAAATAAAGAATTATTCGTAGATGTGAATTTCTTATTTAAATAGTTTATTAAAATGCACACAAAGATTGGTTGAGAATTCAAATAATGGATGGAAATTAGGGACAAACAACTTCACATATTGATCACATTTAAGTCCTAATTCAAGAGCCTAATGTAGTGTTCGATCGAGTTCTTCTATAATATTCAATTTACCCCTCTCGAGTTCTTATTGAACCTATTTAACTATTCCAATCTCATATCTCTATGTGAATCTCTAAAAGAAAAAAATGCTTAAATGTGATCAATAGTTAGGAGGGAAGAGTCGAAGATAGAAGAATTTATCCATCAATTTTAAAAACATTACTAATTACTCCTGGTAATTAGGAGTTACCCATCTCGTGTTTGCATCCACCCCCACTAAATACAAGTTTAGCATCTCAATTACACATTTTTCACTAAAACCAGATTTTAAGTATTAATAAAAAGTAATATTATGTGTTCTAAAATATAATTAATATAGTACTGAATTTTTTATTATTGTTGTTTGTTCATTTTTGTATAAGCATCAAAATTGATGGTTATCCAATTACTTATAAATATATCTATAACTATATTAAAAGAGTGAGTA
>CAIGRL010271105.1:0-13164 GCA_903798325.1 Fraxinus xanthoxyloides | reverse complement strand
TTTTTTTATGGTGGGGCGGGTTCGGGGCGGGGATGCCCCGCCCCGCGACCAGAGGCGGGGCGACAATCCCTGCCCCGCCAACCCGTCGGGGCGGGTTTTTTTCGGTCCATTCGGGGCGGGGCCCCGTCGGGCGGGGCGAGGCGGGGCGGGGATTTTTGCCATCTCTATCCATGATTAAGAATTTAACCTATTTGTGATGGAGACCTTTCATCCAAAGTTTTCTACCTAGGATTTTGAAGATTTTCTTTATATTCCTACCAACAATATCAATGCCGATATCCAAATTCGAGGGATTTCGCTGTATCTTCTTTAGAGAGAAGATCTGCCATGAGATATTATATCTTCAACTTTGTGAGAATTTTCCTTGTGAGAACTGCATTTCAACAACTCTAAACTTTTGGGTATCGTTTATTTTGAGATTGTACTGAAACCACTGATAATCTTCCATTTAGAGAACTATTTCCTGCTGCAAACTGAAATGGATAGAGAAAAGAGACGGTGGATATTACGGGTGAACCTCAAATACAATTGTATTTGAAGAATTCAATAAAATATATAAGAAATAACATAAAGAATTATGTGGTCCGGTGTCAGTGTGACAAACCTACATCCACGGGAGAAGAGAGAAGATTATATTCGTTTATATCCGAAGTGTTACAATGACACATATATAGTCATATTACAACAAGAATGCCTTACTATAGATGAGGCAATCACGGAAAGAATATAACAGATAATTGAAACATTCCAATTATCATCACCCAATATTCTCCAAATCATGCCATAATATTTTCTTTAATATTTGCAAACATTCTTCAAATCACCAAATATCTCTCTTATCCAACACTCCCCCTCAAATTGGTGCGAAAATATTGATAGAGCCCAACTTGGACAATATCTCATGAAATAGTTGATAAGCCTCTGGTAAAAATATCAACCAATTGCTGGCTACTACGAATAATGAGAGTGTAAATAACCTTGGCTTGGACTTGTTCTCGTATAAAATGACAGTAAACTTCAATGTATTTTGTCTGCTCGTGAAAAATTGGATTTGAAGTAATATGTATAGCAGATTGATTATCACAAAACATCTGAGAGGGTTGTGATGAACCAAATCCGAAATCCTTAAGCAAAGAGCGAAGCCAAATAATTTACTGGTAGTAGAAGCAATTGCCTGACATTCGACTTCAGCAATAAAGCGTGCAAAACGTTCTGTTTCTTACTCCTCCATGTCACCAAATTCCCTCCAATAAAAGTGCAATATCCAGTAGTAGATCTTCTATAAGCAGCACTACCAGCCCAATCTACATTTGTATAAGCAAAAATAAGACAATGACCATTTTTACGTATCCATATACCTTTTCCAAGTGACTCCTTGAGATAGTACAAAATTTGATTAACGGCATCCATATGTACAACTCGTGGAGAATACATAAAGCAGCTAATAAGGCTGACAATATATGAGATATCAGGTCGAGTAATTATGAGGTAGATTAGTCTACCTACCAATATTTGGATTTGACCCATATCAGATAACACATCGCCATCAAGTGTTAATTTGGAATTAAAGTCTATAGGCGTCTGAGCTGGATTAGCATCAAATTTTCTAGTGTCTTTTAACAAATCCAATACGTATTTTCTTTGGTTTAAAAATATACCCTTTTTGAATATGCAATTTCTAATTCGAAAAAATACTGCAAAATTCCCAAATCCTTAATAGAAAACTGTGTATGAAGAATATTTCTAAGCCTTGATATTTTAGCAAGATCATCACCAGTAATAACGATGTCATCAACATAGATCAAAAAGATAACAATACCTTTCAAACCTTTTTTCAAGAACAAGGAAGAATCAGCATTACTCATTTTTAAACCATTCTGGACAAGAACATGACTGAATTTGGCAAACAATGCACGAGGCGATTATTTAAAACCATATATAGATTTTCTTAATTTGCATGTGAGATTACTACGACCCTCCAGCCGATGACCTGGAGGTATACTCATATAAACTTCTTCATCAAAATCACCATGTAAAAAAGCATTCTTCTCATTCATCTGAAAGAATTTCCAATCTTGATTAACGGCTAGAGATAAAAGAACACGAAACATGTTTATTTTGGCTACAGGAGCAAATGTCTCATTGTAATCAATTCCATAAGTTTGAGTGAAACCTTTTGCAACAATGCGTGCTTTATGTTGTTCAACAGATCAATCACTTCGATACTTGGTTTTATAAACCCTACGACACCCAACTGTCTTCTTCCCTAGAGAAATTTTTACAATGGACCAAGTTTTGTTGTCATCAAGGGCTTGTAATTCTTCTTGCATTGCTTGTCACCAAATAGGATTGGAATTTGCTTCTCTAAAATTATTCGACTTTAGAGTTAAAGACAACGAAGTTAAAAAGGCTGAATGAGACAAGGATACATTGGAGTATGATAAATGAGACTGTAAAGGATGACTGAAAGCTTTATATGTAACGAAGTCCTTTAATTTTTCTNACCTTTTGCAACAATGCGTGCTTTATGTTGTTCAACAGATCAATCACTTCGATACTTGGTTTTATAAACCCTACGACACCCAACTGTCTTCTTCCCTAGAGAAATTTTTACAATGGACCAAGTTTTGTTGTCATCAAGGGCTTGTAATTCTTCTTGCATTGCTTGTCACCAAATAGGATTGGAATTTGCTTCTCTAAAATTATTCGACTTTAGAGTTAAAGACAACGAAGTTAAAAAGGCTGAATGAGACAAGGATACATTGGAGTATGATAAATGAGACTGTAAAGGATGACTGAAAGCTTTATATGTAACGAAGTCCTTTAATTTTTCTAGAGCCTTGGATGTTCGATTTGACCTTTTAAGAATCTTTTCGGAAGTATCGGTACAACACCGACATATTTTGGAACATCATGAGCAATTGGCGATAGAGGACTTCCATTGTCCCCATTGTCTTCATCCTGTTCGGTTTTTCCTGTACCTCCAGTCTATACTGTGGTTTCAATTTTGCTAGTACTTGCAACATCAGAAGATGTCCATATAGTGGGAAGTGAAAACAGATTGTTCAAATTCTCTCCCTAGGATAAAGTCTTGTTCGAAATTTGAGCTGAAAAATATGGCTCATTCTCAGCAAATCTCACATCTCGTGATACAAATAGCTTTTGGGACTAAGGATCATAGCATGTAGATCTTTTTTTGTCGAATAATATCCTAAGAAGATGCACCGAATGAAACTTGGATCAAATTTATCATGATACAAGCTCTGGTGGTGCACATTACAAACGTAACCAAATACTCGAAGGTGAGACACATAAGACTTTCTCCCTTTTAAGACTTCCAACGGTGGCTAAAAATTGATTACACGACTTAGAAGCCTATTTATCAAGTACACAGTTGTTAAAACTCCATGTGACCAAAATTCCTTCGGAATATTCATTTGAAGCATGATAGCTCTTGTAATCTACAAAATATGTCGATTTTTCCTTTCGGCTACTCCATTTTGTTGGGACGTACCAACGCAACTAGTCTAATGTATAATGCCTTCACTGCAAAGAAAGGCAGGAAGAGGACTCTTTGCAAATTCAGTCCCATTATCTGAACGCAAAATATTTATTTTGTTATCAAATTGAGTGGCCACCATGCTATGAAAATCCTTAAAAACTGGGTAAACTTCATTCTTAGATTTCAATAAATAGATCCCAGTACCACGAGAATAATCATCAATAAACAACAAAATATTTAAAATCATCATATGAATCAATTCGACATGGGCCCCATAAATCAGAATGAATTAACTCAAAATGTTTAACAGACATAGATGAAGATTTATTAAATGGTAGACGAACTTGTTTGAAAAATTGACAAACATCACAAACATGTGTCCCAAAAGACATAGATAGAAATACAAAAGATAAGATACGACTAGAAGGATGCACAAATCTTTGATGCACGATATTATTTTCTAGCATAGTACCATTAAGAGAAGTGACATCGAATGGTTTGAAAAAATAAAGTCCATGTGAGCAGACACATTCACCAATCTTCTTCCCTGAAATTCGATCCCGAAACATGACATCATTAAGAGAAAAAACAACATTACGATTGAAGGAGTTAGTTATTTTTTCGATAGAAAGAAGTTGAGTTGGAAACAAATGAATAACAAGATACATGTACTAGGAAGACCAGGAAAAAGATTAATTTTTCCAAACCCACAAATAGGAAATGAGGTACCATTAGCAACTAAAACATCATGTTTTGATGATTTTTTGAGAAATTGCTTAAATATGCTGCATCATTTGCCATATGATCAGTGGCACTCGAGTCAACAATTCAAGTATTCAAATGTTTAGATGTACACGAAGAGAAGTAAGTTTCGAGGTTACCAGAGACATGAGTATTGGTAGAAGGAGTAGATTCTTTCTGACTAGGATGGCTAGGATGACCAAGTTGTTGGAGCATTTGAATCAATTGATTCAATGAAATGGTAATGTTAGCAATAGCAGAAACTTCCATGCTTCCTCCTTTCATAGTGGATGGCTTAAGATGAGGGTGAAGGTCCTAACAACCATTCTTAGAGTGACCTAGCATGTGATAGTGATCACATTTTGGAGCTTACCATCTACCTTTGTTCTGAAAGTTTTTCCTTTTCTCATCTCTTTTTACAATGAGAGTAGTCGACTGAGATATATGCTTCGATTCAAAATTCATAGTCTTTTTTCGAGTTTCTTCTCACTGCACAGTTGCACAAACACTAGAGAAGGTTAGCAGGGTCTAACTCATAAGTATATGACTCTTAAGATTCTCATACTCCTGCTTCAAACTACTCAGCAAAGAAAATATTTTATCTTCTTCGACCTTTTTCAATAAGATTTTGCATCGGCTCAATTTGTCCCACGTCTTCTTAAGATAACCAAGATGCTCAATGAATGTCTTATCCCCTTGCTTAGCAGCAGCGATTTCCTTTTTCAACTCAAAGATTCTAGTAGCGTTATTTTGATTTTCGTAAAGCTCTTCAACTGAATTCCACGATTTTTCTGCTGAATTTGAAAAGGCAAAGATTTCAACAATATGTGCTTCCATTGATTTAGAAGCCAAGACATAATAAGTTGATCATTCGAATCCACCCTTTATACTTAGGATCTGCAGAATCTGGACAAGTAGAAGTGTTATAGATGAAACTCAACTTTTTCTTTCCACCAAGAGATAACGTCATGACTCTTGACCATGATACGTAATTTATACAAGTAGAAGTGTCATAGATAAAACTCAACTTTTTCTTTCCACGAAGAGATAACGTCTCGGCTCTTGACCATGATATGTAATTTATACCATTCAAGAGAATGGTAGATAACTTCCATCCAAGGTTAATATCATTCTCCATTACTATAGATGAATTAATGGCTTTCTCGGTCATTGTAAACTCAAAGACAAACTGAAAAGAAACTTCGAACTGCAAAAAATTGAACGTTGTCGAAAATAGCTTGGAAGATTATTAGCTAAATACGGATTATATGAATCCAACAGCACTGACCTTGCATAATTCCAAGTTATAATTTGAAAGATACAGCCATTTTTGTTGATGTCGCACGAAGCTATAAAGAAAACTGAATCTGAATTTTGCAAAAGAATCTAAAACAGCCGTTTTTTGCTTTCCTTTTTTCAAATTTTCAAACTCTTGGCCGGATCAATACATCCGCTCAGATACCATGAAGAATTTAATAAAATATATAAAGAACGTAAAAAATTACGTGGTTCGACGCCAGTGTGGCAAACCTACATCCACGTGAGAAGATAGAAGATTACATTCGCTTATATCCGAAGTGTTACAATGACACATATATATTCTTATTACAACAAGGCTGCCATATTATAGAGGAGAAAATCACGGAAAGAATATAATAGATAATGGAAACATTCCAATTATCATCAACCAATATTCTCCAAATCATGCCATAATATTTTCTTCAATATTAGCAAATATTCTTCAAATCACCAAATATCTCTCTTCTCCAACAGTATTTTCTTTTGGTCTTTATCTAAGCTGTGGTGACACCAGTTCTACTTCCTTCCATATTGATTTTATTTGCCCTCGCATATGTGGTATTTATCAATGATGTAATCAATTTATATTTTCTTTTCCTCTGCTCGATTTACAAGGGAAAATGGGAAAGTATTGGAGGTAAATGGGATGATGTCGGTGGATTTATATTAATTGGGCTTTAGTTGTCAACTCATTCTGATTAGTTGTCAACTCATTTTGATGTAAAGTCACCATGTATGAGGATTATTATTTGCTAAAATTGTAAATCATAAATGCATGGGTGTGTTCAAGAATTAAAGTGGACTTGTGAGTCCAAGTTATTGATCCCTCGAGGCATGTTTCTTTTAATTATACAATAATTGAGTCAAATTTTAACGATTAAACGGGTACAATTTGATTTCAGCAGTGAAAGTAAAAAGAAAATGAATTTAAAATTTTATTAAAATAGTAATTATAAAAGTGGTAAAAATTTGGATGAAAAACGAGTTGGGATTTATGATTCCATTTAACCATCACTTAATTAATTTCTAAACACGTAAATTAATAAAATTACCCACTTATCATGTTAGACCCATTTTTTCTATTTTAGCTAATTACCTTTCTCGAGTGAAATCAGCACTAGATATCTCTAGATTGATTACAATACGATCAATAGAGTTATATTCTTTGTGAAAATAGCTATATTCACAAAGAAAATAAAAGGTAAAATACACCGACAAAGAATAAAACTTGTCCCTTAGTCGAATTCTTAAAGCTTTCTATGATTTGGTCTTGATTTCCCAAAGATTTTCCCACCTTTTGCTTGATTTTCCTCTCTTTTATTTGCCTCCTTTTCCTCTCTAGTTTAGGCTTTGAATGCGAAGAGGTGGATGAAGAGAGAATGAGGTTAAAATGGCTGAAATTAGGTTATAAAAGCTCTAAAAACGTTCCCAAAAAATTAACATTAAAGTCCCCAATTTTTTGGATTTCAAAGAAAGTATCCCAACTTTTTCTATAGAAGAAAGCTGGGGCACACGCGTTGGGATGGATCATACTCGCGCACCGTGAGACCCTTTTGGTCTCTGTCATTAGCACAACTCGATTAGGTGCGTGCCTTGCTTTGCTTCAGGTGCGCACTCGACTTCTCCTTTTTGTTTTTTCCAACTTAATCTCTTGCATAATTGAGAGCTAATCCCTCAGCTTTCATCTTGTGCATTTTGGCTTTTGAATCTTGACTTTTCTTTCAATTTTGCCTTAATAAATTGCATCCAATGACCTTTATCTTTTAACACTTGTGCACTTTATTCTCCAAATTTATATTTTTGTACGCTTTTGGTCCCTTTTCTCTTCTTTTTTCCCCTTCAATTGGGTATTTTTGCCTACAAAGCCACATACATGATTATGAGTAGAAATTCACTCATTTTATCAATATTAGCTCGATTTCAATACCCAATAAGTGGGTAAAAACACACTTATCAAACACCACAAACTTAAGTTCTTGCTCATTTTGAGAAAAAAACTATCTACTATCACAATCAATTAACACATGGTAAATGTCAGCAATATTAGATAGTTTGCCTAAGTATCCAAGAATGTAAAATCGTGTAATCAACTTACAAAATGTTCCATATCAAGCTACCAAAAATAATCCAAGCTTATCCAATGTTTGATTGGTGTGTTTGTGTGCGCGCGCACATGGTCACTTTCAGTCATCATCTAAAATAGGAAAAGTTATAAAGAAGAAAAATGGTTTTCAAATTGGTTCCAACCCATCCCTTAATGTTCATTTTCCCTTCCCGCTCGTGAGATTCACTTTCCTCAACAAGATACTAACTTTGTTTTCCTAGATGTAAATCTAAAAGTTGTTTTCAAATTACTCTTTCCTTTTCTCGTCCTAATTCGGTTAGGTCTAGCTGGAAATATCAACATCTAATCATGTGATGATTCACCACTGATTGAATGCCTCAACTTTTAAGGTTATACTAGGTAATATAAACCACTAGTTATCTAAGTCCAAAATTCAATTGCAAATGCACAAATTCTTACAAAATATGACAATTCAAGCTCATGAATGACCTCACCTCTTTAAGATTTCTTCTTGAGTGAGGCATAAGATTCACAAGTGTAGAGTTCCCCCATCCCAATTTTTTAAGAACAATAAAAATGCATGAGGTTTACATCCCCAACATGTGGTCATTACCTAGCTTATAATTGTTAACAAAAACATTCCACACAAGTATGTTCACATGCATGGAATCATTAGACTTCTAGATAATATCATTTACAGGCTTCACCACCTCCTAATTTATCTCACGATAATGTTAAGTGATAGAGAATATAGGTTTATATAAATTTTCACATAACTCTCAACCGAGTTCTACTATTTGAACACTTTTTCTATCAATCAATAGTTTACACATCTAGATAACAATTGGTCATGACTATTGTGCTCAAGATTATTCAAGATTTTACATTGAATAAGTAATTTTTCGAAAAAGAGAGAGAAATAGCATATTTGGTTGTAGAGTACGAATCAACTACAATTTTATACATCAAATCATCTAAAATTGGAAAGGGTATCTAAGATTGCAACACCAATTCATTTCAAAATAAGTACAATATTTCATCTACACTCCCAAACTTAAATTGCACATTGTCCTCAATGTGGAAGAGAACAATTGAGGACAATAAAAATGAGAGAGAAGAGTTGACGAAAAAATTCCGTTTGGATGTTTGTTGAAGGATACATGTGATAAACTTGAGTTTTTGACCTACAAAAATGGTATCTACTAAAAAAGTTCATAATGAAAGAAATAATACCATTTCACATAATGATGATGTAAAATTGGTGATGTGACAGTCTAGGTGGAATAATGAGATTGAATAGTTCAATTTTTATGATAGAGAATGAGAGAGGGAGAAATGCGAGGCATAATGAGTTGTCATATCATCAATATTCTATTATCATGATGATAAATAACATTATTATAATAAAAGTATTAATCATAAGTAAGTTTCAAAATAAAAAAAAAACAAAAAGATAGGGTATGAAAATTGGAATTGCATCTGAATGAGCACTTTGTTAAAGTCGTTAGCTCGACTTTTTGGATATGATCACTCCGGGTTGGCAAGAAGAATGGAGGGTTTTTCTTCAAAAAAAAACCTCCCAAGTATGGTTCCATTAATCTTTAAGTTTCCATTTTCTTTATAAAATAGCTCAACCACTTCATGTAGGAAATTTTTTGCAATGGTTAAAGGCCCCGACCACCTAGAGGGGATTTTACGGGAAACAACCGGAATTGAGAATTGTATAGAACAACCTGTTACCCAACAAAGAAATCCAACTTCACAATATGCTTCTCATGCCATTTCTTTGTCTTTTCTTTGTAAGTTCGGGCATTTTCATAGGAATTAAGGTGGAGTTCATCAAGTTCATTCAATTGAAGTAATCTTTTCTCACTAGCCAATTTCACAACAAAATTCAAGGCTTTCATCGCCCAGTAAGCCCAATGCTCAAGTTCAACCAGGAGGTGGCAAGCTTTCCCAAACAAGGGACGGTAAGGAGACATACAAATGGAAGCTTTGAATGCAGTGCGGTAGGCCCATAATGCATAATCTAATTTTAAGGACCAATCTTTCCTAGAGGCACTCATTGTGAGCTAAGGTATCCTCTTCATCTCCCAATTCAAAATTTCTACTTGGCCATTAGTTTGGAGATGATAGGATGCAGCCACCTGATGCTTCACTTTATATTTCGTCAATAGTGAGTCGAAGAGGTGATTACAAAAATCTTTGCCTCTATCACTAAAGAGAGCTCGGGGTATACCACAGCATAAAAAAATATTTCATTAAAAAGTTTACCATCAGCCGAGCATCATTAGTTGGGAAAGCCACCACTTTTACCCACTTTGACACATAATCCACCGCCACAAATATGTATAGATTGGAAAAAAAAAGGAAAAGGTTCATGAAATCAATACCCCTCACTTCAAAAATATCCACCTCCAATAAAGAATTCAAAGTCATTTTGGTTTGAGATATTACCGCTACATTGGCATCGATCACACTTGGAGACAAGTGTGTGTGTACATCCTTGAATAATGTGGGCCAATAAAAACCCGATTGAAGCATTTTGATATGATTTTCACATCACCAAATTGATCACCATAAGGAGAAGAGTAACATTGTTCAAGGATTTTCTCCATTTTATCCTCCTACACATGTCCTCTAATAATTTGATTCAGTTCCCACTTGAATACAAATGATCTTCCCAAAAACAATGCTTGATGTCGGAGAAGAACTTCTTCCTTTGTGGTAGGAAAGATTTGGCGGAGCGATGCCACTAGCGAAAAAATTCACATGGTCCGTATACCATGATATATGAGAGGCTTGGAGAATGTGCATTATTTGTAAGAGTTGTTCGTCTGGGAACACTTCATTTATCTTCCCATTGACCACTTCTGTGGCTTGCTCAATTCTTGACAAATGATCGGCTACTAGATTTTTGGTACCCTTCTTATCACAAATTTCCAAGTCAAATTCTTGCAAAAGAATTACCTATTTTATTAACCTCGGCTTGGAATCCTTCTTCACTAACAAATACTCGAGGGCAGAGTGATTGGTGTACACAATTACCTTGAAGCCAATGAGATAGGACCGAAACTTGGTAAATGCAAATGCTATTGCTAGCATTTCCTTTTCCATAGTAGCATAATTCAATTGGGCATCGATTAAGGTCTGACTAACTAGTAGATAGCATGGAAGATTTTATCTCTCCATAGGAGAAAATCTCTCAATGATTTAGATTTGGTTTTATCGACCTCAATCCCTTCTCATGAAATCCGATGGCCAAGAACTATGCCTCCTTAAATCATGAAGTGGCATTTTTTCTCAATTAAGCACCAAATTGGTCTTTTCACGTCTTGTCAATACCATCTCTATGTTCTTCGAGCATTAATTAAATAAGACCCAAAATATCGAGAATCATCCATGAAAACCTCAATACATTTCTCCATCATGTTAGAAAACATAGCTATCATGCACCTTGGAAAGTGACGGGTGCATTTCAAAAACCAAACAACATCCTCCTATATGTAAAAGTCCCATATGGGCATGTAAATGCTGTCTTCTCTTGATCCTTCGGGGCTATAGGAATTTGATTGTAGCCTGAATACCTATCCAAGAAGAAATAGAAGGAATGTCTTCGCCAATCGCTCAAGCATTTGATCAATAAATGGAAGGGAAAATGATCATTCCTTGTTGCATTATTGACCTTTCGGTAGTCGATACAAACCCTCTACCCAGTCACCGACCCTGTTGAAAATAGCTTATTATCCTCATTTTCTACCATCGTGATACCCCCCTTTTTCGGCTCAACTTGAACGGGGCTCAACCTTGCACTATTCGAGATTGGATAAATAATACCCACATCGAGCCATTTCACTACCTCGACTCTCATCACTTATTTCATAAGAAGATCTAATCGATGTTGATGCTCCACCGATGGTTTGAAGTCATCCTCCATAAGAATTTTGTGCATGCATAATGAAGTGCTAATCCCTTATATATCCGCAATAGTCCAACAAATAGCTTCCTTGTGCCCCCTCAACACCCGAAACAATTTATCTTCCTTCAACTCATTTAAGGAATTTGAAATTATAACCGACAGAGTAGAGAAATCTTCCCAAATAAGCATACCTCAAAATTCTATAGACTGCATCTATGTGAATAATGGTGAGTGCATAATTTGACTCACAATGTTCACAACATAGGCATGCATGTCGGACCATTTGTGAGATAGGTAGAAGAGGTTTCTTACTATCCATTGACACATACTTCTATTGGATCCCCCTTTGGAATGGACCCTAGTTTATTTTAGGTTCTATCAGTGTGGAGTTGGTTTGCATCCTATCATTCCCAACTTTTCAAACAATTCCAATATTTATTTTCTTAGAGATAGAACTATTGTCACTATTGGATCTAGCCACTTCAATTTCCACAAAATACCTTAAGCTTCCCAAATCTTTTACTTCAATTCTTTGATTTCCTATAGATCATCACCTGTAATATAATATTATATTCATAACAATAATTTCATTAATCGAGAATGTTTGAAGAATAACCATTAATACATAAGAATTTCGAAAACCTTCCGAACCATGCTCTCGGAGATTGCTCAAGTCCACACAATGACTTTTTAAGTCTACATACTGTCTTATTGCCTGCGTGATCATCAAAGCCAATGCCAGGTAGAAGATCCATGTAAACTTTTTCCTCGAATTCCCCATGTAGAAAAGGGTTCTTTACATTAAATTAATGCAAAGGCCAATCCTAATTTAATGCAATGAATAGTAAGGCTCTAATAGGATTCATAAACACTTGTTAAAATCTTTGCAACACGTTCACTACCCTTGCGCTAATTCTTTCCGATCAATCCAAAAAACAACAAATACATTATACTTTTATGATTATTTGACAAGATAATTCATGTTTCATCCATATTACACAAAAAATTCAAATATTTGACACCACAAAATACCGTAAGTACTAAGTTCTGAAATTTTAATTGTTTACAAATTACAGTGGCACAACCTAAAATAATTTTCATTCACCTAAACAAAGTTTCTCGTAGAAAAAACATAATATTTTTTTTATTATTTTTCCACACAATATATTCCTTATATGTGCTAATTTTTCTACCTCAACTCCTACATCGACAAAAAGTAGAAAAATACCACTTTAAAACAAGCAACGTATACCATAATAGTAACATGATTGAAAATTTACCCTTTGTTTGATCCCTATTATTTTTAAAATATATTTTTTTTCCTCTCTTATTTTCAACCAAACATTATTCAATAAAATAATATTACAAGCAAACTCAAGATTTTTCCCTAATTTTTAACTATATATTCTTGATTAAAATACTATCCTAAAAGGCATTTTGGACCAAAAAAAAAAAAAAAAAAGGGCATCAAACAGACACTTAGGATCGTTCTCTTCGTATTTCGGTTTTGTGTTTTGAGTTTTGAATTCATTTTGAGTTTTGTGTTTTTAATGTGCATTTTGAGATTGTTGAAAATATATTCTTTTTTGACATTTTGAAACATTGTTTTCAAAAATTAGAAAATTATTTTCCATAATT
>CAIGRL010271059.1:0-13600 GCA_903798325.1 Fraxinus xanthoxyloides | reverse complement strand
ACTTCATCGAGCTCACTTACTAGGGTCCCTTCCACTGGAGTTTGTGATTCGGTCTCATCAGCTTCGTCCTTAAGGATTTCAGCCCTCAGCCCAAAAGTTTTAATGTCCTGAGTGTGCACCTTCAGCCACTCGATGACTTTCGTGTAGGCATACCTCGTCCAGAACTTCCCAAAATGTTGGTACGCTTCGTTAAGATGGAAGTTAGCCAGGAAGTTCTGCTCAGCATTTTTACTGGTGAGTTCGGCGTCACTTCTGACGATCTCAACTTCTTCTATTAGGCCAGCCATTTGGGAGGTCAGCTCCCCTACTTATCTCCTCAATTCAGCATTATCCTTATTGGCCTTTTCAAGGGCCTTTGCTGCCAGCTTCTGGTGGGTATCAGAAGTCTCCACTTGCTTCGTTAAAGAGGCCACCTCACTTTGAGATAAGTGGACCTTCGTCTTCAAAGACTGAATTTCTGCTAAGGCAGAAGCGAGCTTCGTATACCCCTTGGCCTTCCTCTTCTTTGATGCCTCAGCCTTGGCTTTGTTCGTAACCTCCTCAACTTGGGAGGCCTTGCCCACGAACTCCATATTCTTCCTCTGGAGAGTCTTAAAGAGGGCCTCCACCTCGATAATCATCGCAAAGGACCTCACAATTTGGGCCAATGATGTGGCAACAACATTCACATCGTCATTCATATCCACGAAAGATTGCCATTTATCCATCTAGAACTTGTGGAACGGCGTGGTAGCAGTTTGGATCTCGGGAGTGGTGGAGTCACTGGAGCCCTTTGATTTCTTAGGGTGGCTGGCCCTTGAGGCGCCAAGGCAGCAGGCCTCTTTTGCCCCCCTAAAGCCGCAATGATTGAGGCTGCCAATAGCTTTTTCCCCGAAGGCACCTCGGATCGAGAATGGAGAACGTTGTTTGAGCTACCCACCTCAATGGTAGACACCCTGAATTTCTTTTTTTGGTTCCTCGATGACCACCTCCTTCCCCTAATCAGCCAAAGGAGGTCGTTTCCCTCCTGAGAGGAAGCCTCATTGCCGACCCTTTCAATTTTGTCTCTCACCTGCTTTCCTGCAGCAGATGAGGGCTTCATGCATTTACAGCCAGAATTCAAAGTGTCAACCAGGATAGTTGCCATGTCGGGGATGGGTAGTCTCTTCTTCTCAAAATTGTCTACAAAATCAACAAAGTAAACAGGGTCAACAAAAGTTTTAAAAAGAAAAATGGAAGAAAATAAAAGTGTTAAAACTTCTTACCTCTCCTCGCCATCAAGGAAAAGTCTTCAAAAATATGGCTGGTTTGGATCAGGCGGCTGAAGTCACGCACGTCAGATGGTTTCTTGTAAACCTCAGAGAGTGTGTCTTAGTCACTTTCTATAAACTCGAACCGTTCGACCGACCTTGCAAACACAAATACAAAAACATAAGTATTAGACCTCATCAGTTCAAGAAATCAAAAAAATAAGGAAATTCACTCACGGGGTTTGGAATAAGAGGTGGGAACTTTAAAGTGGCAGACAAGGTCACCCTCGCATTCTTGCCACTTCCCCTGACCTAAAACCAGGTCTTCTTCCATCCTTTAATGGATATAGGCAAGCCTAGGACGAAGGGAGAGTGTGCCCTCCAGGACATAAGGAATGCCAGCCTCGAGAATTGCCCTTTTCCTAGGGATCGAGGCTGATAAACGGTATGAAGTACATGCAAAGTCATGTCTTTACCTAGAGAGGCCTCCTTCTAGTAAATAGGAACCCACTAGTTGGGACCAAGCGTTCAGGGCGAGTTGGGTGGGGGCTAACCCGTAAAGTCTAAGAACTGCCAAGAAAAAAGGGTGTATTAGCAGGTGAAGCCCAGCCTTCAAGAGGAACTCACTGATGGGGACACAACCTTGCCTGGGATATTTTTCCCTAAGATTGGGTAAGCATGTTGGATCTAACAAAGAGGGAATCTTGGCTGCCCCCCAAGTGTCATCACTCCCTACTCTACCCCCAGAAATCAAAGTGCCTCGACCAGCTTCAATGGCTCTTATAAAATCCGTGCTGGTTATTTGAACCCCTAATTCACTAGCTAACTCAATCATGTCTACGTCGTCCCCAGAAGAAGTGGAAAAGGCCATTGGTCCACAAAGTTGATTCAAAAGTTCATAAATAAGAGAAAGACAACAATACTTATAAGTTTCTTGAAAACTAATAAGGAGAAGAACACTGAAATCAGCAAAAGCGACAAAGGAAAAGGGAGGAAAACCAGCAAATAAAGGAACACTTAGAGAAAATCCCAAAGGAACTTGAAGAATCAAAGGATTTTTGAAAGCAATGAAGCAGAAATTCATGCGAAAGTAAAGAAAAATCCCTTCTAAAACCGTGCCTTTTGTAGGTAGACCCACTCAACCCCAGTCGTACGATCACAATCTGGACCATCCAACCGTTTATTCAAAAATTTAGATCTAAACCGCCTAGAACATCGATGCTTCGTCTTCAAAGGCCCAGATCTAGATGTCTGCCACATGCGCCCTCATGCGTCTAGGATTTATGAAGGGACGTGAGGGACAGCCAACATTGCGTATGAAATACGACGAAGGCTGCATGTATTAGAAGTTGTACCGTTTTATTCCTTTTTTCTTGGAAATACACTATGGCATCAAATCATTGAGGTATCATAATTGAGGACGACTCATGTCTTTCAAAATCATTTAAAGATAATAAACGCATTGTAATTATTTATTCAAAGGCATTGTGAATATCAGACCCTCCCCCATCTCTTACAGATCGGATCTACCAAGGAACCTCGGATATATGAAGGAACCTCGGATATGTGAAGGAGTTAGAGATATACGAAGGAGCTTCGGGGAACGTAGCTCTGAGGTGCTCCACTTCAACAACCTCTTCCAATGTGGGTCAGAAAGATAGAATTTTTACCAAGGTAAACCACTTCGGATGTGAGGGGGTCTGCACAAATCAGATGAGCCTACCTTTATAATTATACGAAGAACTATCTTCCTTTCTTCCCTTCTATTAGAAGCTTGCCATTTCAGAAATTATGCAACACCTGAAATCCATGCATTACATAAATAATCATGCATAGCCTTGGGGGACTATTGTTACACCTCGCCTCCGAGACTCCAATGGAAATTGACACGTGGACAACAAAGCCACGTTGGCAGGAAGTCAGCAGAAAGGTCAAGGGAAGGTCAATGGAGTCAAAACAGTGAAAGAAACAAACATCTGAAGTCCTTTTACTGAAGATTAGAGCTGATGGTGAACCTTTCTTCGTATGCGAAGCACTGGAGTTTGAAGCCGAGATCCTTACGAGTTGTCTGAAGCCCTAAAGCGTTTGAAGCCCTTATGCCGATGTAGACCGTACAAAAGATTTGAAGATCCCTAGAATGACTGATGTGACGTTTGTAATAATAATTTGTCAGTCTGTCAGCCTATAATGTAGAACGGCTGACCCTTTGTCAAAATATTAATTATAGGAATAGATAATGACGTGAGGCCTTAGTGTAGGAGATGTGGTCATGTGGTTTTGATCCAACGATCACCACATCGGCCAAGATAGTATAAATAGCCTCTCCTTGTAAGAAATGGGGGTTGGTATCTTTGTAATCAAGAGATAAAGCACATATATACTCAAAACCCTCAAGATATTCGGAAGAGAATACTTAGGAATTCTCCCATAAACTTTTCTTTACATGATAGTTGAGAACAAGTTCGAGTATTGAAACTTTGAATGTCTCACAAAACAATCCTTCAATCTATCCTTCCACATATTCCTCCAAATAAAGAGAGAGATATTCTTGGTTATTTTCCTGGCAGTCGTTGATAGCGCGATTGTCGTTGATTCATACCGTCGGAATCTGAACGTTTTCGTCTCTTGCTGAAATTGCCTCCCGCGTCCATTTTAGGCTGATTACCGTACTTATTCCAATAAAAACGCATTGGAACCGTACTTGACGTGTCAAGAGTGGACTCGACATTTGTTAGGCTCATTTTTTGGGATCAACAGTTTGTAAAATTTGTCTTTGACTCAGGTAGATTTAGGGTTTAGATGTTGGTTGATTTGCTGAATTGTTTTATATCTAAGGTGGTGGTGTGGGGTGAACAATGAACTGTGTTTGTAACCAATTATTTAGATGATTATGGCCAATACATAAAAAATGTGAAATTGCAATTAAATTTGTAATCGCAACTTACAATTTGTTAAGTTGTGACCAATTAATTTAATAATTTTTAATCAATAAATTATATGTGGCTTGTTAATTTGATAATATATGATTGGAAAATAAGTTGTGACATAAAATTTGTAATTTGTGGTTGAGAAATAATGGGGCCTATTAATTTGATAATTTGGGAGAAATAATTTGTGATCTATAAAATTCGTGGTTTGTGATCGAGAAATAATACGTGACGTATTAACTTGATAATTTATGATTGATAAATAAGCTCTAACCTATAAAATTTGTGATTGTGGCTGTGAAGTTCTATGATTGTAACTATTACGTAACTGTAACCATAAATTATATAATATTGTAACTTTAATATATTTAATTAATAAAATATTTTCGATTATCTTTTTAATTAATATATTTTAATTATGACTGATTTTTGAAATTAAAAAAAAAATCTTAATTTTGAAATTATCTCTCTTAACTACCTTAAATATGTAACCCTCCCTTTAAATATAGATGATAGATTGACAAAGTTAAATTACTCCATAAAAAATAATAATAATAATAATAATAATAATAATAATAATAATAATAAGTAAATTCAATCGTACAATTTTGCTAATAAAAACTCAGAAAGGATATTGCCGCATTCCAACCCATTAATATGGAGTGACGTATAGTAATTGATACCATTCTAATGCATTTTACATTTATGTGATGCTTCAAAATCAAATATCTCGTAAAAGAGAAAAGGGTATAATTAAGGATTTTGAGAATATGCTTTAATGACCAATGGGGTGGATGGTTTTGCTATAGACAATAATTAGATCACTCTTAGTAAATGATGCGAAAAAGAGTAGTACCATTGATTCATAATAAGCTCAAAAAAACCTTTAAAATTCGAGAAAAAGCCAAAGGAAAGAGACAAATAATTGAGGTCGATAAAGCTCTTCCACTATCTACGACTGAGAGGTTAAAAGAAGTTGAAGCGTGTACCCTGAATTAACTTATACAACATTTAAATATGATATCACAACTTTAATGAGTTCAAGTTACCCCTTATTTGGTGCCAATTTAAACGTTTTGAATTGAGAATTTTTAAAGAATGTGATATTAAAAAGTAGAAAAAGATTTTAAGTTTACATGTATATTATTTTATTGTATGAATGTGATTAAAAAAAGCATTGAAAGAACGAGAGACAAATAGAGGGTTAATAAGTAATGCAATTGATAATGTCAGCAACCTATAAGTTACATAATGTATGCCAACTTTCACCGTTGTCGTCGCCTAGCATCTCGAACCTAGTCAAGTAAGCATGTTCACTTGGAAGATACAAAGAGTCGAGTATCTCTTAAGAAATTATGCTCAAGCACAGTTAAACGTTAAGTAGAATCAAGCTATAGGAGAACAGTAATGAAGAAACACCTAATGAATTTCAGTTTCGGTGGCAGTGGCAGTGGCAGTGGCAGTGGCAGATATTCTCAAATTCCATGTGCAAAGTGCAATATAGACTCGTATGATCCCTGCAAGAAGTCCTAATTCGAAAATTACAACAATTTCTTCCAACTTCAACGACTCCATATCTCAGGATAAAAGCAGTAGCAATTACTGAAAGAAATATATAAATATGCTGAGGGGACATTCAATTATTCAGTATAACATAGCTCACGTCCTCTTCACTTTTCTCCTTGAATTAGCTCCTTAGCAGTTGTTAGAATTCTAGAACCACCAGCAGCATAACTTCTCAGTTTCTCCAGGATTCTCCTCTCACTAATACGCAACATCAAGGAGTGATATAATTTATACTCACTTGCACGACAACAACCTTTCAATGATCTAATGTCATCATCCAGAGAACTAAGACCATAAAAAACTTCCCGGGAATCTGCAAGTGACAAAAGGGCTTCACGAACATCTTTCGTTAGCAATAAATTCTTGCTCACCGACCCTTTCATGAACAGCAAATTCCCTACTGTGAAACAAGGATTTGGAGATTTGTTGAGATTTCCCACAGCCGATAATGCAAGATCAAGTTCATGATATGCCTCCTCAGGTAACAACATTATGTACAGTAAAACCAACAAGTCGACTTCTGGTTCCCCATCAAATGAGATTTCAAAATATTCTGGGTTCTGATTAACACGTCCAGAATGGTCCAATTTTCTCCACAGTGATAACCTTCTTCTACCGTAACGACATGAAAACAAAGATGAACTCCACTGAAGGACAAGTTCTAGATCAATATTGACAATGTCAAATGGGTTATCTGGTTCTGTGAATCCGTATCTGTGCAAAAGTGCAGCATTACCCAAGGATCCATATGTATTAAAAACCTGAAAATATGGCAATAAAAAGAAGCATCAATCAACCACAAATGACTACAAAAAGCAGACAATTCTAGATCAGTCTCACAAAGACAAAATACATGATTGCAAATAATTCCAGATACAATTTTAGGGATAAAATGAACTTCATTTATCCGGCCACTAATTATAGTAGCATTCACAGTCCTTGTGTGCACACTTCATTACTCAAAAGCACAATTTCAGAAAGCGAGATATACGTGTTCATATAAAAGCATAATGTCAACTTAATATCAAGAATGCAACTTCTAGAAAGTGAAGAGATGTTCAGGAGCTCTTGTTAGTGGCACAATTTGTTAGTAAAACTAAGCAGAGAGCATATATGAATTTTGGACGTAACAACCCGGGCCTGTGCCCATACTGTCCACTTTGAAAGGACTTATGCCCATTCTTACCACCTAAGAAACACGAATTCGGATACGTAATGCTAATATGATGTTGTAAGGGTACTCCGATACAACTTTTTAATACAACTTAGGATACATTGATACGTGTGTATAGTATTTTTCACAAGTTAAATATCTTAATTCAGCATAATTTCACTATAATAAAAACCATTAAAACAAAAATTGAAAATTTAAAGAATATAAAATAATTTAACCTATCCGGAGAGTGTCTAAGCGTATCCGAGCTTGAATACGTATCGGATACAGAAACGCAATAAGTTTACAAGTATTTGTGCTTCTTAGCTTACCACACGGATTTTTATCAGATTCCCCAAGATTCGAACTTATGATATCTGTCTTATGATAGATTTAAGTTGGGATGTTCATATGAATAGATAACAACCATTATGATATAAGGGGTCAAGAACAACTATTTGCATCTCCGAGTCTAACATGTAAAAGTGGGTCACTCTAGCTCAAAGAACCAAATTCACATTTGTTATAAAAAAAATTATATCAAAGCAAAAATGGCATTCTCTTAGCATTTACAACAAACTACCTTTAGCTAACATGATGAAATAGAAAAACAAAAAAATTATTGGCAACAGAAAGTCCACACCTCTGATCCAGCTTTAACATCTTTAATCATGATCATTTCCAGAATTGTTGGGTCATCCCCTGAAGTAGGAGAAGAATCCATGTCACCTCCACTAAAACCATCCTTTTCTGAATGAGAATTTTGAGCAATAGGTTCATCATCTCCATCGATTTCAGTAACGCTGTTGTCATTGTCAGCATCACTGTCAGATTCAGAATGAGAAGATACGGCAGTGAAGTGTACATCCTCAGCAGCTGTCTTGTGATTAAAGCTGGAAAATGTAAAATATTGGATTGATTAAGAATTAGACAAAACAAAAACCATTGCAATAACAAAGAGGAACAAACCAAGTTTTTTATTTCTCTCTGGCCTGCCAACGACATTTCTTAAATAAAAAGAGGTCACATAACATCAATGTTTGTTAATGTACTTGCATAAATGACATGTACTTCTAGATGGATGATTCACGAAATACGTGGTAACAATTACTCTGCCATGCTCTTATGTGCAAATAATACACTATGATTCAGGAGAAGACTGGTCATGATAAAACGGATTCCTGGTGAATGAGGGTGAACTTTCGCTAATGCTGTGTTCCAGTATCCATGGTTTCTTTCCAAACCCCATAATTTCCTTTTTTAACACTCGTATTTTGCAAGTTGTATGTAAATTAATACTAGGAAATCTAAAATAAAAGTCTTCAACTTATATTACAGACTATTAAAGGGAGACAGCATGACGAATTTGCGAAATGCTACCGCAATCAGGTGTTTACTTGTACGAGAGCATCTATTATTATCAGAAATACTGGTCATCATTGAATGCCGATCCTTACATCAATTGCTCAACATTAATGATTTAAACACAAAGTGTGTGTTTTATAAGCAATACTAGACAGGACTATACGCTATAATGATCAAGATTCTAGCTTCTTTTTCTTCCTCGATGTTGCCCAATACTATCTATTCCTTACTAAACACACTGAAAGAATTTAGCATCTATAACCGACCAAGAAAACAGAGAGAGAGAGAGAGAGAGAGAGAAACATTATCTGAAGTATCACCCATTTGATGCATAATAATCCATGTTAAAGATTTATCAAATATCTTGAAATTACTGAATTTTGTATGCATTGCATTGGTCAAGGCTCGGATATTCACCTTGTCTTTATCCCAAGAAGTTGCATAGAGGACAACTTATGTTGTTTCAGAGAGCCATTGAAGAGGGACTTGATTCATATTAGCAAAGTGACGAATAGAAGTTGGACATAAAAACTAAAATTTAGACAGAAAGGTACCAAAACAGGGGAAATTAAAAAACAAAAATTGAAGGGGATGGCTTAGGTCTTTTGAAAATATGCAACAAACATTTTTTGCGGATTGAAAATCAAAGAATAAACTGATATTAAACAGGGGCATGGGGGTTAAACTTGAGTCTACTACGACAACAAATGAAGAGTTAAGTTAACCATTTTTACTAAGTGCTCGTGTAATGTACTACTTTCCGGAGAATTCCAGGAACAGGTTCTCTGAACTTCCTTAAGCTTTCAAATATATCATATGCAGTTGATGAAGATTAAATGCGGACTTAATTTTAATATATGAAATACTTAAGATTACATAGATTTTACTCTTGCTAGGAAATTCCAAGATGCATATTTTCCATCGCAAGTACAAAGAGATAAATGTGTCTAGACATTTTCCGACGACAGCCCATTGTACTTTAAAGGAACAAGGAAGTAAAATCATCTATTGATATGACTGCCAACAAAACCAGAATTTTTCCATCACATTATAGTCCCAATTTCCTTCATCAAGAACTTTTTTTGAAATTGTTTCATATAAAAATAATTTCCCTGAGCTATGTGCATGGTAACGTAATAGTTTTACTAATATCACAAGATTATGTAGAACTTACAGGTCTGCCAAAGGAACCATCCCAAATCCATGGTATTTATCTATCTCAAAAGATCGCGAAGAAATCACACTTCTTGCAGCAAAATATTCTTGGACGCTAAAAAAATATGGATTAAGCTCCAATGAACCAAGAAGCGGTTCAATACACTCTTTCCAGTCGTCATAGAGCAGGACTTTGTCTTCTTTAACTATCTGCCTGACAATTGCCCCCAAATACCCAATTAAAAATATGGATTAAGCTCCAATAAAGCTGAACCAAGAAGTGATTATCATGTTTAACTAAGCTTGGAAACATGTAAAAGTTACTTATATGTATTTATATATGTTTTTTTTTTCAGGTAAAAGCAGTAACTACTCCATGTTTGGCCACACTAAAAGTATCTTCTTTCTTGCTTCTTTCCGTCTTATTTTGACGATAAGCGCATGCCAAAAATGATCTACTTTTCATGCCCTGTACTTATATATTTGCTTATAAGTAATAAAATTTATAAGCTTGCCAAACATGAAACATGCTTAATATTGGGTGAACGACAATGGACTAACCTTGTGGAGCTCAGTGCCAGAGAGGAGGGAGTCGATTTCAGGGAAGCTCCACAGCAATGGAATGGGCTCGACGGGGGGCATTAACTGAAGATATTGAAACCAGGGCGATTGCGGACCAAGGCTTTTCTCGTACATGACGGCGACGGATAAGCCCAAATAGCCGCCGAGCTGGGACTCCTCGATGAGTTGGTGGGCACTTGACGTCTTCACGGTGAGGCAGCTCTGCTTGGGAATCCTCGCCACCACATCGCCCACTCGCAAATCGCATAACGCTTCGACTGAGACTGAGATTGATTGTGGGGATTCTGTGGCGATTGCGAGATTGAGGGCGTCGCTGCATTCTATGCCTTGACACTTCATCCAGCGCTTGAATGCTCTCATTCTCCTATTATCAAACGTTACATCGTGCAAATGTTAAACATATTTTTCATTATTTTATCCAATTAATATAGCGCTGAGGGAGGGCGGTTACCTGGTGGCTGTCATTGACATGGGTTGCAGCGGTGCGGCGAGTGTAGGCGACTGTTAAGCTATCGCCAAGATGGGTTGGGTCTATACGATAACGAAGGGTACTTTTTAAATTCCTGTACCTGCCCCGACAACACACATCATAAGGGGGTGAGGGAGGTTTTTGGCATTATTTTAATATGTGAGGCTAACTCTACGAATTATGTCAAGAGGAAATCTGTACTCAAATTGGCATAGTCAATGTAATTAATTTCCACGACAGCCAAATTTCTTTGTCATTCATCACGTCATCAAAGACAAAGGTAAACCTAAGCGGTTCGGATTAAAATTTAATTTGAATTCAAATTAAAGTTAAACAATTAATATTAACTATTTTTTTCATTGGTTAATAACTTTTCAACCACACATATCAAAAATTTCTATCACAAACTACTAAAAATCTAATTTTAATCATCACCAAACACCCTCTAAATATTATACAGTCACAGAAATATAATGTTGTTTAAAGGATAATAATATTTCTTAAGTTACAAAGTAAAAACTAAACACTTCCTATTTAAAATTTTAAAATTAATTCATTTTCTTTATTTGTTTACTTCAATACAGATTCATCTGTTTCAACCTTAAAATCACATAAATTTATTAAACGCTCAACAAGAAAATATTATCTATATACATCACTTCGAATCACTAAACATATTTATGTATATTTAACTTTGTTTTCATTAAATTAGTAAATTATTTTAATCGTTAAATCTTATTTTGATATAAGGGATAAATTTTTACATTTCTAAAACATATCTATAATTTTTTAAGCAAAAATGAGAAAAAGAAAATCATCTTTATGTATATTATTTCAAACAAATTCATGGTCGTCTATAAAATTGTCGATCTAAGTTATCGAACCTCGGGCACGAAGAACAGTCAGCACAGACGTTTTTTTACCCTATTATCTAAGTTTCTTAAGAATGAAAATATATTTCGTAATGCAAATATGGGATCAGTTTCAGTCCCAATTTGTTGCTTTGATGAATTTGAAATGAATGAAAATGATTAATGAATATAGAAATGGAGAGTGAAAGACGTGGTGTTATTGGAATTGTGATAAAATCAAGTACGTCATATTCAGAAATGTACCATGATTTACAGAACAAACTCAACGTCAATCCCTTTTCATACGACGTAGAATTGGGATTTCTATTCAACGAGTATACATCCATTTCAATTTCACATGTAAACGTTACTTTCAAAACTGAAATAAAGGTTCTAATTGAATTAAATCAAAATCTCACGACTCATATTTGCTTAACTTTGGTGAAGAAGAATGTCCAGTAGAGTAAACACGAAGATTCCGATGGAGGGGGTCATAATGTGAATGAGTTTTGGAACACAGTGAAGATAGCTTGTGAGAATGATATGGTTATTCCCGAAACAATTGTTCATCGCCAGAATTTGACTATTACGCACAAAATTCTCTCGATAATTCAAAATGACGAGAATGAAAATGATTTACAGGACAAGTGCATGGTCATCTAATTGTTCCCGCGTGGTTCTCGGTGATGAAGATTTCATGTCAAGCAATTGTTTGAAACAAAGAAAGATTTGCAGGAAGTTGTGCACTAGATTGCATGGAAATACAATTTTGAGTTTAAAATGAAAAAATCAAACAAATGGACATACAAAATTATTTGCGTTGACGACAGTTTCCTTTGGCATTTGTAAGGGACGAAGATGGACAAGAATAAGTTCTTTGTAGTTCGCAAGTATTCTCTTGAATATACTTGCGAAGTGGGTATTCGTTGAAAGGATTATAGGCAACCCAAACATGGTTTATTGGTCAATAGATAATGCACTAGTTTAGGACCCACGGACGATCTACATTTCTTCAGACAAATGGTATCACTGAAGTTTTTGTCGATACCAATCATGGTTATTGCATGTATCATATACAAGGCAACCTGAAAACTAAGTATCGTGACAGTGGCATCATTGCATTGTTTAGGAGAGTTGCAGATGCTTACAATTTTGAAGAGTTTGATAAGTTCATGGTCGAAATACTAAACAAATCATATGATGCATGGGATTATCTAACAAAGATGAGAATCGAACATTGGGCACGACCACATTTTCTAAGACATCGATACAACATGATGGCGTCAAATAATGCAAATTCGCTCGATGCATTATTCAAAATGATTAAGAGTTACCAATTCTCGTAATGATTGAGCACATTCGTAACAATGGTTCTATAACCGACATGAGGAATCACAGACTTGCACAAGTGTGCTAACCCTATCTTAGGAAGATAAACTCTTCAAGACTCTAGATGTGGCGAGAAGGTATATGTGAAACCACTTGACCTGTTTCGCTTTTCCTTGAGATGTGGACGTAATATCGGATATATTGTGGACTTGAATGATAACACGTGTACATGTAGAAAGTTTCAGTCGAAGAGTTTTCCTTCTGTATATGCAGTGACAATGGCTATACATAAATGATTTCCTACTGAGTATTAGAGAGCAATGTATGTCGAAATCTACCAAATGAAGTCGAGTGAAAATTTCCGGACCACATTCTCCCATTTAATAATTTGTTGCCACCTGAAGTTGGCCACATAGTTTGGAAGTAGACGTATGTCTAGATTACCATCTACCAGATTATTTTCCCATCCTCATAAGTGTGGCGGTGCAGCGCAATATGGCATACTTGCCAATTTTGTACAAGTCAAATTCTCCTACATAACAATTCGACGAATGTGTAATCTCTATAGTATTTATTGTAATTTGTTTGTTGAGTAGCTATTGTTGTCGTTAAATATTCAATTAAATATCAGTTACTTAGTTGCAACTTTGTAATAGTTCATTCCGCATTTAAAATGAAGATATAGGCTCAATTGGATACAATTTAGAACATTAAGGGGTGATCGAAGACCAAAACTCATCTAAAAAGATGGCCCAGATGACTTGTTTAGAGCCGGGCGAGCCTTCTTTTCCCGCCATTTTCACATTCGAATAATCTTCCATTCAATTTTTCAAATTGAAATTGCTTAGGATTAGGTTTCCGTACTTTGTTTCCCACCATTTCACATTTGAATATTTTTTCTTTCGATTTTTGAACTTGCAACAATTATTGTATTAAAACACGAGTCACATTAAATAAACAATATTTACATTTTT
>CAIGRL010271053.1:0-16244 GCA_903798325.1 Fraxinus xanthoxyloides | reverse complement strand
CCCAAAATAAATGTCAAACACAAGTGTAAAGTTGAGTGTTCATTGATGGATTTAAGTTTTTTTTTTTTTAAATGGCAACGGGCGCTATAATGGAGAAAGTTGGTTATACGGCGTCGTCTAGAGGAACATTGGGCAGCGCGTTTTGTGCATTTCAAACTTTTGAAAACGGACAAAACTTTCATCTTTTCAAATCTGCATCTCTCTCCCCTCTCCTCTCCCTCTCTCTCCACTCACACCGCATACAGACGAGATCTATCCACTCCAATCTCTCAGGTGAATTTTTCTTATTCCTCGTTCAATTACAGTTTGAATTTCATTAGCATTTAAACTTTTTATTTACATTTAATTTCTGTAGTTTATTTCGAAAAATCTGAACCCTGTCCAGTTGAACAGTATCTATCCTGTAATGATTTTCGTAGATTTCCTTTTGAATTTTCCGTTAATATCTTCGAAATTACCCGGACCGGGTACTTGGATTTTCATTGACTGTCCGCGTGTGAAGACGATGGACTTGATTTTGAAGTAAAGCCCTTGTGCATAGAGTATAATAGAGATACTTCTCTAAGCAATAGTCTAGCTGATGTTTTACATTGATTTAAGTTTGGATCTTTGATCAACCATATGGCGGCTATTACTATTGCTATCTGTTGGAATTTCGCTCTATTATTTGAAATTATGTTAACATGTTTTTTCTCCCTTTTCTGAAGGGTTTAAGATATGGGCGTGGAAAATTACCATGTGATAGAGTTAGTGGGTGAAGGTTCATTTGGAAAAGTGTACAAAGGAAGGCGCAAGTTCACTGGCCAGGTTTTTTTACGAAACTTTTGGTATTTACCTGTGGTACAGTTTTATTGTTTTTGTTTTGTTTTTATCCCTGTTTATGTTGAAATTGCAGACTGTAGCAATGAAATTCATCCCCAAACATGGTAAAAGTGAGAAGGACATACTCAATTTAAGACAAGAAATAGAGGTACTTTTTATGATATAGATCATAATATTTGAAAGGTTATGAATATGCCTGGATGTTGACTTCATCTGCTGTGAGTTGTCCCAATTATTGCAGATTTTAAGAAAATTGAAGCATGAAAATATCATAGAAATGCTGGACTCCTTTGAGAGCCCGCAAGAATTTTGTGTTGTCACAGAATTTGCCCAAGTAAGTACACTTCTTCCCTATTATTGTCTTTTGTCACACAGTGCATGAAAGTGAGAGTTTGAGTGGATAATGACTTTATTTTGTATAGGGCGAGCTCTTTGAAATTCTTGAGGATGACAAATGCCTTCCTGAAGAACAAGTTCAAGCAATTGCGAAACAGCTGGTACATAGTTGCTTTAACCTATCCTTCCAATTTCTGTGATTCTCACTGCAGTTAAAACTTGTCTTGAAAGTTTTATTTGATAGGAACTTTGTACTCATGGATTTTGTTGATTAGATTATTTTTCTCCTGAATACCATCCTCTTCTCAGACATGCTTGTGGGAATAACCTAGTTCTCCTTATGGATTGAAATTTTTGCTGCTTAATTTTCAGGTGAGAGCATTGTATTATCTACATTCAAATCGTATAATTCATCGTGACATGAAACCACAGAATATACTCATTGGTGCTGGATCCATTGTTAAGGTTGGATGGAAAGCTGTATTTTTGCGTTTTCATTACCCGCACTTTTGAGCTATTTTGTTGTCCTGCATAGAATTTGCCTGCCTATTGAGTACCATGGCTGTTTCTTGTAACGTTTTAGTCCCTCATAAGCCATGCATCTGACATAAAGTTGGATCTTCTTGAGCACATACTGTCCTGCTGGATGGTATTGAATATTAGCCCTTGTTTGATTCCCATTATTTCCAAAATACATTTCTCTCTCTCTTCTTTTCAACCACACATTCTTCAATAAAATAATATTTCACGCAAATTCAAAACTTTTCCTTATTTTTTAACCATACATTTTCCATCAATCTACTATTTCAAAATATATTCTTGGATCATAATGGGGCTCAAACATGCTATCGCTTTATCATAATCAAGTTGATTAAGTGCGGACAATTCAGGTTAACTAGCATCAATAGGAATACAAATTAAATTTTTCTTTGAGAAAGAGGGCAAGATTGGAATATTTGAGCTAGACTTTCAAGTGGTGGAAACCTATCAAGTCACAAGTTGTAGATTCTGGTAATGGGAACTTTGATTTGTCTTTATTAGTCTCCTTGTCTTGTTATATATTAATAGGATCTGTAATCAAACTAAAACTTGGATTCACTACATTCACTGTGTTTCCATATGAATCTCTTTAATTTGCTCTTTGAAACAATTATCGATTTCATGTTGGTTACCGTTGTTTTGATATCGGTAATAAGATTTGCTTTTTAGTTAACCTGGATAACTGAAATCATGAAAACTTTGTGAAATATTTAGTTGCAAGATGTTTCTTTGTAGAGTAGTTTATGATTGAATCTTTTTGTTAAGTACACCCATATATGTGGATATGTAAATTGTACATAAGTCGCTTTAGGAGTTTTTTTTTTTGAAATGCTCTACTGTTTGCTTAGGCCCTTGGTTTTTTCAATATTCATCCCTTAAATATATTTGTTTACCACTGGCATATCTTTCTAGAATTTAGATGTTCCAAGTCAAATTTTCTATTATATCTTTAATTCATGTGTGCATACGACAGCTACATACCGGCAGCCAGTTGTGTCGAGCCATCACAAAGTAAAATTGTGTTTGTTCTATTTTTGTAGCGTCTTACAAACATCAACCATTTGTGTCTTTTTTTCTGATCTCTACATGTGCATGTTGTTTCCCCCTCTTTCCCTCTTGAGCAGCTTTGTGATTTTGGTTTTGCACGTGCGATGTCTGCAAACACCGTGGTACTGCGATCCATAAAAGGCGAGTGTTTTCATGTAATTCCATCTATCATTACTTTGATATGTTTTATAGCAATCTCTACTTGCTTGCTAAATGCCTGATAACTTCTTTATTTACAAATTTTATACCAGGTACTCCTTTATACATGGCTCCAGAATTAGTACGAGAACAACCCTACAATCACACTGCTGATTTGTGGTCTCTTGGTGTAATTTTGTAAGTTATTCTTCCTTAACTAAACTTTTGACTATTAGCATCTCGAATACTTCTCTTGGATGCACGATAGGTGTATTTCTAAATGTTGTTAATTGTTCTTTGTAGTTGAAATAAATACTATGTTGTAAGAAAACGTTACATCAGTAATAAGAAAAAATATTTAATGATTATGACTAATGACACAGTATGCCTGCAATCAAATACTACAATTGCAGAAGAATTCTAGAAAAAGGGAGGATATAGAGGAAGAAAGGAATAGAAGAAAATGAAGGAGAAAGAGATTGAGAGGTGTGCTAGAGAGGAATGAGAGATCGTCTTAATCAATAATCAACGTTGTAATTAAAACAAAGCATGCCCTTCTTTTGTATAAGGGTTCAACCTAGTCTAATGTAAGTAGGAAACAGTTAAGGTATTAAAATTTAAATTAAGTCAAAATATAATATTACAAGTATTTTTTTTTAAATAAAATCAATCTAACTTCAATTGCATCTTGAATAAACTTTTAATGCACATATTATATAGCTGTGTAATAATACATTTCACAGCATGTCCACATTGCACGTAAATTGGAGGTACAACTAGAAATATGTTGTTTATCTCTGGAAAATGAGCCAGAATATTTTGTTGCGGCCAAAATCAATGATTTCCTTTTCTGTTTGACACACTTCTGGTATATATTGAACCTAAAGGAAGCCAACCACGTTTCTTGATAATGTGGAGGTCATGTTGAAGATGATATGCTATATAGGTCTCCTATGTACTCCCTGATATATTCCAACTTTACCATTCAAGTTTTCATTTTCCTTCATTTAGCTTGTTTGCTTTTCTCCTTTTTACTCAAAGCTCACCAAGTATTTAGCAAAACCATACAGATATGAACTATTCGTTGGACAGCCGCCATTTTATACAAATTCGGTCTATGCACTCATAAGGCACATCATCAAGGTGATATGAATATCTTTTGCACTAATCGTGATAATATGATGCATAGACCTATAAATGAGCTGTACATTCTCTGTTGCAGGATCCAGTTAAATATCCAGACAGCATGAGCTCAAATTTCAAAAGCTTTTTACGAGGTTTGCTGAATAAGGTAATGTTATGAAAGAAGTGAATATATGTGTGATGCCTTCATCTTGTTCTTATTTACTTGCAGTTAATTTAGTTGCTGTATTCATGAAAACAGGTTCCACAAAACCGACTGACATGGCCTGCCCTCCTTGAACATCCTTTTGTTATTGAAACTTCCAACGATGTAGAAGTGAGAAGTNATATGATGCATAGACCTATAAATGAGCTGTACATTCTCTGTTGCAGGATCCAGTTAAATATCCAGACAGCATGAGCTCAAATTTCAAAAGCTTTTTACGAGGTTTGCTGAATAATGTAATGTTATGAAAGAAGTGAATATATGTGTGATGCCTTCATCTTGTTCTTATTTACTTGCAGTTAATTTAGTTGCTGTATTCATGAAAACAGGTTCCACAAAACCGACTGACATGGCCTGCCCTCCTTGAACATCCTTTTGTTATTGAAACTTCCAACGATGTAGAAGTGAGAAGTTACTACCTTGGTTCTATAATTAAGCATTTAAAGTATTGTTTATGGCCTTTCTGTCATATATTCAAGCACCCTATTTATCGTTGCCAGGAGAAGCATACCATGACAACATCTTTGAGGAATGGAGGCAATGATCAAAACTCAACTAGATCAACTGTTGCAAGTCCAGAGAGTAAGGACTTCATCACTGACCAAATTTTTTTAAGTTTAAGTGAATATAAATGTCACAAGATTCTTTGTGATAGGTAAAAGCCACTCTCTCGTAGATAGTGAAAATGAGAGGGTTCAGAAATCTCCACCCGATCCCCATTCAAACGGAACTAACTCAGCAACAGACAATGTCCTGGCAAGGGAAGACTTTCCAGGTTTTCCAAGTTCAGGTGGTGTTGTACAGTCAGGTAAACTGTCTTGGCATACAATGTATAGGTTATATAATTTCAAGACCCTAGTGGATTTGTGATAAAATTGTTTATTTACAATCGTGTTTACCTAGGATGCATGAACATGTACATGATTGTCGCGGACGAACGTGCGGACAAGTAATTTAACAAAAAAGTACCAATACGACACGTCCCTGACATGATGATTAAAATAATAGCAATCTTTGTTTTTTATTTTTATGTTGTAAAGTAAAGTTGTTTTTGTTATATCATGTTGACTATGAAGGTGTCAGTGCATCTTAGGTGTTTCTTTAACGGCCTATATGGTCTTGAGTTTGGCTGTGTCAATTATGTTAAAAATTGTTTTCTTTCTTTCTTTTTTTCTTTTTTAATATTTATCATATATTTTTTTTTGATCTTGGAGAAATATTTTTTTTTCCCTGGGATAAAATTATTTTTCATTTGGTTATCATTTTATTTAAAAGATTTGTTTTCCTAGGTGGAGACTTTCAAAAGCTGATGGAGGTTTAAACCTTTTCATGTAATTTATGTTTTCTAGTGATAGTGATGACCTTTTTCCCCCTCATGTTAACCTTTTATTAGCTATTTGGCACATCAAATTAGAAAATAATATATCTAGTTCTCTTTTTCCATTTGCCTCACCAATTTCCAGTGCTTTGCTGTGTCTTACTTGTATAACTTGTCCAAGGTGCCATGGATGTTATTAGTCTCCTAACATTACAAGTCGATTTTGAAATTCTATGGTTTTTTAGCTGTTCGATAAATTTACTGCTCACTCCTCTTCTTTTAAGTTTGATTTCTTTCATTTTATTGACTCGTTATTAAACAATAATTTTTTTTCTGATGCTTTCTTTATGTTATGCAACATCTGAGTGGAATGCAATTTTATCTGGCATATGTTATATCTCTGGAATGAATTCCTCAAATGCGACACATCAAACAAAATATGTCAAGTACTTTATGGTTTATCGAAGTTAAATTGTATAATATACAATTAATTACATGTAATGAATGATCCAGAGTTACTTTGTGTTCAGGTAGTGAAGTTTTGAATCGCTTGGACAATAATTCCCGTACAGTTAAGGGTGCTAAAATAATTGGCCAAGACAATGAAGCATTGGCGGCAATTCTGCTCCCTCTGAAAGGTTTTTGCAAAGGATGCCAAAACCCCTGCAGGTAAATTAAGCTCACGTTTACTTACGATCATGTGTTTTGGTTTATGCTTCATAGTGTAATGCTTGAATAATTGTTTATCTATTATGATATCCGTGTTGCTAACTATATAAATATTTTGTTTCAGAGTCTAAATTCTCCAAAACAAGTAATTTCTTTATATAATTGTTTAAGTAGAAGAAGTCTCTCATGGTGTTTGGAGATGTGATACAGTTCGATGTTGATTTATCTTATTTAAAAAAATTAGAAAAATATTTGCATGAAATAAAAAGTGAAGTCATTGCATAAAGATGCTCTTTCTAATTTCTATGTATGGCATGGCGTTCGTTTGAGATATCTTCGTTTGATATGATTTATTCTTACATAAATCCGCGAGAACATACTATTTTAGATCTTCTATGAAGTCAAAAGAAAAGGACATTGTTCTATATAATCTGTGGCCGGATGTTTTATGCTGTTACTGGATGTTTATGTGGTAGGTGGCAACTGTTTTTTGACGGGATATGCTTTCCTATCATTTCTAATATAGGGATCAGGATATAATTACTTTGAACCAATCGCTGAAAATCCTTTCAAACTTAGTTGCTGCTGGTGCTATCCAATTAAGGGGGATTCTTGATGAAATGATAAGTGAACTTATTGGCTTCAGTTCTGCTGTAGTTCATCTGAAAGAACTGAAAGTCACCGATGGTAATGACTTGGTGGCAAAGGTATATCATTACTATTTCTTCTTGATTATGAATTTGTATAATTCATATATGTGCATGTCTTTCAGTCTAACATGTATCTTGACATGGATATGATAATGATTATGAGATCATAAAACAGAAATCCATCTCTCCATAAGCAGATTTCTTTCCCAGGGAGCTCATAATCATGAAACAGAAATTCATCTCCATAAGCAGATTTCTTTTCCCAGGGAATCTATCTATCTTCCTCTCTCAGCAGTGAAAAAATATTGTAACAATGCAACTGAGAAGAAAATGCAGTTCCACTTAAAACTATATTTCTTAGTACTTTTATCTTGACTCTTCTTTCTTACCCTGAAGAAATTCAGAAAACGCAATTAGTGTTATTCCTTATGCATGTTGGCTAATCCAGTTTTACATTTTGTTACAGGGATTATTTATCACAAGAAGATTATTAGAGAATTATGGAGGTGGTATTGAAGATTCTTATTTCGGGCATTGGGTAACACTAGTTGAATTGTATTCAAAGGTTATTTTCATTTCTCTGATGCCACTTTTTCTCCAGCGGGAAAATACATATTTCCTTAAGGCTTCATAATTATGATATCTGCAGATAGCAGGTAGTGGGGATGAGGCATCTGGAAGAGTTATGTATGAGTCCACTTCTTGTATTGCAGTCATGTTATCTGAAGTTGCACATTCACTCAAAGCATCTGCGGCAGCTTCAACCCCTGAGGCAGGTTCTGCCTCATCAGTGGTGAATAAAACCCTTAAACAAATTTTAGACCATGCTAGAACTTCAGGCGTAGTGCATCATTTGTGTTTGTGTTTAGAATCTTCAGGCACGAGTCGCATATCAGGCTCTTCAATTTTTTTGCGAGTTGCTTGTGAAGCCTGCAGGGGTATTTGGTCACTGATAGATGCACTTGAAGTTCTATCTGTTAAAAGAAATGCACTATTTCCACTAAACTATTTGCGGAGCCATTCTCTAACCCGACTTGACATTAAGGAACATGATAAGGATCCGTGGAATGGAACAGATTCAGAAGAAATCATTGATGCAATCACAAAAGCATTTCTCAGGTCAAAAGCCATACAGGTTGCCATGTACTTTTGTCTTCATCAACGCCGCGATAGAGGTCTGAGTGCTGGTGTACAGGTATAGTTCTTATTCAGCAGCTTTTGTGGCTGTTTATCTGTGTTTCTTAGATGCAACAGGTTCATCCTATGTCATTATTTTTCACTGTAAAGTTTAAAGTTTAGACGAGGCAGTTCAACCTAGTATATGATGAATACTGGAAATCAAATGAATGCTCTACCTTCCTGTTCTTTGGTTTGCTTTGAACTCTAAACAAGACTAACTTATAATAGATGAGAAACGCTAGAAGTCATGAGTGATTGCCTTTTTCTCTTTTGTCAACTCAGTGCAACTTAATTAAGTGGAATTCCTTAATTAGAATTTACATTATGGAATCCTTTAGATTAATCTTTTATATGCTTCCCTGGTTGCTGTGGTTTTAATAGGTCTGTTAATTTGCTGTTTTCTCAAAAGAACCTCAAGTAGTTTGATATGGCTTTTCCTTAATACTACCATTAACAGATATGCGGGGTGTAATTTTCAGTTCAGTTCAAATTTGCTTGAAGCCAAAAAAAACACAGCATTTTTTCGTCTTTTTCTTTAGATCCTGCTTTGAACAGCTTGTTGTAAGTCATAACAGCAATTCAGTTAAGTAGTATCACAATTTTTGTGTAAAACCACAAGGCAGGAATATGGAAGTTTGAGCATTTTTCAGCCAGAGATAGCACACATCTTCCTTGACAATATAGTTATTATTCTTGCCTTTTTATTTATGATTGTTAACGTGTTGTACATACAATTGTTAGTTTATTATCCCTTTTGGACGCCAATGGAGAAACCCATGATTTATGCAAGTGATGTGTTTCTCTTAGTTTTGTTCTGTTATTGTATTCTATAATTTGTATTGTCTGTGTAAAGGAATGATTGATGTAATATGTTGCAGCTTATCTTGAGATGTTGCATGCATAGTGAATTTGTTGTTAATGTGCTTTGTGGTCTGCCAAGTAAACTACCAGTTACCACCATTGTGAGTGGCGGAGGAGATGGAACAATTATTTCTGAGATTTTCTCCATACTTTCCTTTTGCGCTGCTTCAAATAAAGAGACAAATGGAGGAGAAGCAGATAATCCTAAATTCGAAGTAACTTTTGCACGTGATCTCGTTCTGCATTCATGTCTTGTACTCGCCACAGTGGCGCAGTTTTTGAAGTTATCTGGAAGAAATTCTTCTTTGTTTATGCTGACGTCATCAAAAAAGCAGTCTGCTCGTCTGTCAATCCTTGCATTCCATTTTTCATCTGATGAAAGGATGCAGTCCTCATTGCAGCCTCCTCGTGCAGCTGCTATGCTAGCTCTTGCATCCATTCTGTCCCTCGAATCTGGAACTACTATTGAGAATGCCATTACTGAGACAGCTCTGCCATTAATTCCTCGAACAGCTACACTTTGTGACCATCTAAGAGGTCCGGTAGTGGATGAAACTGGAGTGAACCTCAATACACAGAATGGTATGCTCTCATATTGGCATGGCCTCAGGGATGGATGTGTTGGACTATTGGACTCGAGACTAAAGTGGGGAGGACCTATGGCTGTGCAACAGTTATGTGCAAGTGGTACTCCTCAGCTTCTTATTGATTTATTGGCTAACAATATTTCAATTGCTTCTAACCAAAGATCTGAATGCTCACAAGATCAAATTGGATTATCGCCTGCTGGGGTTGTGTGGACAATTTCATCAATCCGTCAATGCCTCTCTGGTGGAGTTTCAACATTTCGCCAAATTTTGTTAAGGGCAGAACATATCAAGTGCATTTCTGATCTAATATCTGATGTACATCTTAAGCTTGTTAGGTGCTGGAATGGACCTGGTGGAGGGAAAAATGGACTCAGGGATACAATTAATACAACAATTGACCTCTTGGCATTTCCTTTCGTAGCTGCACCGAATGCTCCTGGTTTGCCGTCTGCTACTGCTTCAGTGAACAGTGGATTCCTTCTTAATATGGGTTCACCTGGTGGGCAGGTTTGCACTGTAGACGAAGACATGATGAAAGCGATACAGACCAACATGAAAAAGTACATTCAGATCCTTCTTGAGGTCAATTTCTCATCTCTTTCTCAAGTTTCTTAACAATAGGATCTTATGTTAAAGGGAGCTCCTTTTTCTATTCCATGTGTTTCATATTGTTTATCACATTCTCTCTTTGCACGGAGTTTAATAATAGTCACCCTTACAATTGGAACTTCAAATCTACTCTATTTGTACCGCATGTTTGAAATAAGTTTTAATATCTGTGACTTGTTTCTTCTAATTTTTCAATACTGAACCTTGGATCCCCAAATAACGAAGCACAAGTGTGCAATTCTTTTTGGCAAGTGAACTCCACAACAAAACCCTAAAAGAAACGTTGTCCTCTAAATGAAATGGAGGCACGGTCTTTTTTTATCTGGTTTGCCTTAACTATTGGATTCCCCGAAAAATGGTTTCATGTTCTTTTTCCCTAGACAAAACTATCAACGAAACGAAAAAACCTATAATAAAATGTTGCAATGTCCAGTTGCAATGTCAATCCCCCATAAACCATTCTATGGACTGTTGCACGGGGTTTTCCTGAAATATTTGAACACATGAGACCTCAAACCTTTTCAAGCAAAGATGCATAACATTATTTGAACTTTGCATTTGCCCTGAACATGAATAAATAACTGGATAATACCTGTATAAATGGTTCTGAGTTGGAAAACTTTTCTGGCTTTCATGTTTAGTTGAAATAGTTGCTTCTGTACTCATAGGTTGAAGTGCCAGCCATCATTCTTCGGTGCTTGGACCATATGGATTTGAAAGACGTTGCTAGGCCAGTTGCATTTATTGCCAAACTTTCAACACAACAACCACTTGCCATTCAACTTGTAGGTAAAGGCTTGTTGGATCCAACAAGAGTGAAAAGATTGCTTAATGGCCCCTGCCCGAGGGAAGTCACCATGGATATTCTCATGATTGTTTCAGATTTAGCTCGTATGGATAAGGTATTGCCAAGCTCTCCTACTTGTGTTGTTCTAGTTGTAAATATATTTTACATCGTCCTTAGTGAGATCACATTACGGCACGAGTAGTGTAAATGCAGCTCTTATTTATGATCTATCACCAAATTAACTGCACGCATGCTTTCTGATATACTGTGTTTGCAACAAAAAAATAGCAGCCTGATGGGATGAGAACTACGACGCATTTAAAAATATACTTCCCATTTTTCATCAAGTACAAGAGGAATCGTATTTCATATATTTTAAGTTCAGCACATTACAAATCTTTTTCTATTATATTGATCTTTACTAGGATGCTGTCATTGAAACTGTGTTTTCCGTGTTGCTTCCTCTGTCCTTCAAGCCATTGAACATTTTCCTTTTTTTTCGACCTTTTGTTATCTGAGATAATCTCGTGTAAATTTTCTTCTTACTTTAAAGAACTTCCTCACAACTCTGTGTGAAAAACATCCATGCTTCTAATCACCAATGTGTACGCAGCTATTTTACAAACATATCGATGGGGCAGATATCTTAGATTCTCTCAAGCACTTTCTTACACATGAAGATTCCAATGTGCGTTCTAAGGTGTGCAGTGCTATTGGCAACATGTGCCGCCATAGCTCCTATTTCTATAGTTCACTGGTAAAGAACATTCAGCTAGAACTGTTTCCTTTTTACTTCATACATTATGAAAAAGAATTTCTTTTGAGTTGCTTCAATGTTTTTCCTGTTTGGGATTTTACGTCCTTGTAACACTGTGGGTGTTCTTAATTTGTTTAAAGGCAAAACATGAAATCATTGGTCTCCTTATTGATCGATGTGCTGATCCTGACAGACGAACACGAAAATTTGCTTGTTTTGCTGTAAGCTATTTTCTACATTGCTTTCACATTTGTAGTTAGTTTTTCTAACAACTCAACAAAATTTCTCTCTAGTTAATTTGTGACAACATAATCTAGTATAGACACTTGATTAAAAACATTTCTTCCCAACAGGTCGGCAATGCTGCTTATCACAGCGATTCGTTATACGACGAGCTCCAAAGAGCCATCCCCCAGCTAACGAATTTGCTACTTTCTCAAGAAGAAGACAAAACTAAAGCAAACGCTGCAGGTGCACTCAGCAATCTTGTTCGGAACTCTAACAAGCTTTGTGAAGACATTGTTTCCAAAGGAGCCATGCAGGTATTTTCATATTCTTTCTTCACTTGCTATTGTAACTCATTGCTTCCAGTTTTGCAATTTTCATGTTGGTCACTGAACTTGCGTTTATTCAAGTTGACCAGTAGATTTAAATTTTGTAACAATTTGATCACTCCACATCCATAAATGTTAGTTTAACTAAGGTAACGTGAAATGTAGTTATTTGCCAACTAATCTTTCCCGTTATCATTTTCCCTAGTCAACTAATGGAAATGGACGAAATGATCAAAATGTAACAAACCTCGAATCAGTGACCCGAATGGGAAAAATTCAACTGAAATATGAAATTTCTCTCGAATTGTTGCATTAGGCTTGTCAGCTTGTGTAATAAAATGCTATTTATACTTCCATTCCGATTCTGAAGAACAATTGTGGTTGTTCAGGCATTGCTAAAAGTGGTGGCAGACTGTTCCGTGGTGGCACTGAACCCGAGGAGAGATGCCATAAACGAGTCTCCTCTAAAGATAGCCCTGTTTTCATTGGTGAAGATGTGTGCATATCCGTTGTGCAGGCTATTCATTCGCTCGTCAGAGCTATTCCCTATAATAGCACAACTTCGACAATCACCAGAATCAACAATTGCCAATTATGCCTCCGTCATTGTTAACAAGGCCTCAGAAGTTTGATGCCAGTGACACGCTCAACATGTATCCTTAATTGCAGCAGCTGCTGCTGCTGCTGCTGCTTCTGCTCATTTTCACTGAACAGAAACTGAATTTTGTATAGCTTATGTAATATTTCTACATACATCAACTGGAATGAGTCAATTTGCCTTGTAAAAGATATTTCTCAAGTGAAGAATGAAACTAGCTTATACAAACAGCATATTTAAAAGGAACATGTCAACCCAATCCCGTTACCTCCATTTGCTCAGAATTGAGTAGAATTATGCAATATACTTTTTAAGCGAAAAAATATACTACTAGAATACAGCTATTTTTGAATTACCATGACGAATATTGGCATTGAGGAAGCTACCACATATTGATGTGTTATGAAGAACTTGTCGATCAGAAAGGCCAAACTTTTCTAAACTAGGTGCTGAACAACTAACTAATCAATATTTGACAAATTATTCATCTCCATTGTACTAAAACATATACACCAAGATTAATTTAAAAGAATCTAAATTACACTTCTATTATAATTATTCTTGATCGGTAGTTGACATAGATGTGCTGTACTTGTATTTAAGATAAGATTTAATGAAGGGATCTAACTCACCATCCATTACAGAAGCAATGTCTGATGTTTCATGTCCTGACCTGACATCTTTAACGAGCTTGTATGGATGGAATACATAATTACGTATTTGTTGGCCCCACTCGGCCTTCACTGCATCTCCCTTAATTTGCTTGATCTCAGATGCCCTTTGTTCCACTGCTATAACTAGTAGTTTTGCTTTTAATCGGCTCATACCTTTGATCTTGTTTGCCAGTTGGGATCTCTCTTCTGCAATGATAAAACAAAATAGCAGGAAAAAAAATGCTTTGATAAACTACGGATTTTAAACAAGTGACGTAACTAAATAAAAAGCAAACTTTAGTGACCACTTTAGAACAAACTAAAGCTTGACTCAAAGTTGAGCCATTAACTGTCTTTTACCCGATGAACAAACGAATTAGATATTGATACGCGGGTGAGTATTGAAACACACTTAAAGAAAGAACTTGAATAAGACCATTTTGTGTAAAAACACACATAAAATAATGCAACAATTAAGGAATGTTAACGAAATAACCTGTGCAACGAACAGTCACTCCAGTGGGGATGTGAGTAATGCGAACTGCAGTTTCGACTTTGTTTACATTTTGGCCACCTTTTCCACCTGCTCTAGAAAAACTGATCTCCAAGTCTTCTTCAGGTATGTCTACATCCATTGACTCCTCAGGAAGAAGTGGCATTACTTCGACACCAGAGAAGCTCGTCTGCACAAATTCATTTTCGAAATTTACTGTGAAATATCCAATAATCTCTGGACAAGGGCTGCTAGCAACTTACAACAACAAACTAAGCCTTATATTAAATAAAATTGGGGTCAGCTACATCAACCTTTTTCTCGGCTCCATTCAACGAGACACAGTGCGTGTTTGACTAAGCTAAAAAAAGTTACTGTTGAACCACTAATCTAAAAGCTCAAGCCGTAAGATGTGGCTGCATGTGTAAAAAGGGCCACATGTATATCATTTATATATTCTTCAACAGAAACTTTTTGTTAACAAACGCGATTAAATATATTACTCTTTTCTTACTTTTAAGTAAAAAAAGTGGCTTAATTTGAAAGTAACTCTTACCTTAACATTAAAATAAGAAACAAACTTGATTCTAACTCTGACCAATTAAAAGAATTAATTTTTTTAAATCTTACTTATTTACTTACATGCCAACTTCTTAGGCTTAGCCAAACATGGTATGCACCATTCAATTCTTTTATTTCAAAAACTTAAAGACGATAAATTACCATTTAATTCAAAATTATCCGAATTCCTAAATAAAATCCAAATGAATTTTAAAAAAAATACCATGACTCCAAATGCAAGACCAGCAACTACAGAATTTTCAACAGAGACAGCAGCAAGTTCCAATTCCCCAACAAACCCGGCGAAAGTTTGAGTTAATGCACCCAATGAATACTGACATATAGATGTGAAAATTGCAGGCCCAGCTATTTTCCATAGTTTCTTCGATTCCACACCGAAATTCTTAACAAAATTGGTTTGCTTCTCGTATCGCGTCGTCGCGCGTTCCCCTTTTCCGTCCAAAAAACCCTTTTCCTCCTCATTCTGGTGGCTGGCAAGAAATGGTTCCACACCGCCATCCATGGATGAACCCCTAGTTTCCAAGTTGGCAGCAGCCGCTGAATATTTCTTCTTACGTGAGAAATATAAAGACGAAATAGAGTTGCGTATTCGGTACTAATAGCAGCCGTTTAGGTGTGGGTTATCTCGTTAAATGCACGATAAGACACGTGGAGTTCCATAATTTTGAACTTAAACTTGAAATTAGTAACTTATTCATTTTTATATTAAAATTATTATTTTTAACTTATAAACAACTTTACATGATTTAAAGAAAAAAATACTTAAAAAGTAAACTTTTTAAGCTTGAGAAGCAATATCATGTTTCTTAAACTGCCCATATTTATCAGTTAAATTGGAAAATGAGAATGAGAAATATAGCCGTTATTGGGTCCCACACAAGAGATAGAAATTCAAATTTAAAGGTTTGATGTGATGTATAACGGCTATATTTCTCATTTTTAATAGAAATTTATGAGAAACAAACGGAGGCTAAGGGTATGTCTTAGGCTTAGCCAAACATGCTATCTAGCAACTTGGGCTCCCTAACCTAAACTAGAAGTGGAAGCAAAACCAACAAACATTTTTTGTGTTTTATGTTCTTCATTCATTTTTGGGGTTGGTTCTCACGTCTCAGCAGAAAATGTGTTGGATGCTACCTTAGAATTAAAATTTAAAAAATCTGTAAAATTTAAAAAATCTGTTTTTCTATATCTCAAGTACAACCCTGGAGGTGTGACTTAGGACCCACTGAAATACAGAGGGAAAATAGGTATCCCAAATTCTATAATGAAGTTACCTGGCGAAGACCTTTGGCGTTAAAAGGGGATTGTCGCACAATTCGGTGAGTTCCCTTCTCGCCAGACAAATACCCATAGGCATACCGTCCATCTAGTTCAATTGTGGCCGACTTAATTCCTGCTTCTTCACCCAAGGACTTCTCAACAACTTTTGTCTTGTATCGCTGTTTCTCACCCCATCTTACATACATCCTGAGAAGCATGTCAGCCCAATCCTGCACTGGAATTTATCAAAGAATTTTACACAAAAAGCAGATATGAATACAGAAATTTGCACTTTAATACTTTTATAGGTAGTTTATTAATATCAGTATGGCTTTTCTTATTGTGAAGAGCACATGAAGAGCATAGAAATCCAACATGGTAAATTTATAGAGTGGAATGGGCAAATGAAAAATCTCATACAAATAAGTTCCAAGGCCAAAATAAGTAAAA
>CAIGRL010271007.1:0-10120 GCA_903798325.1 Fraxinus xanthoxyloides | reverse complement strand
TAAACTATTAAACACTTAGAATTGACAATTGACCAATATCCAACATTGGAAGATTACTGCAACATTTGAAGAAGAGTATCCTTTAAAAAGGAGCTAGTATCCCACATTTAAAAATTACTAAAACATTGAAAAAAGAATTTTCTTTAAAAATGAGCTAAAGGAATGTCACTTGTATAAAAATGTTATTTGAGTCTTCTATTGCAATAGGTTGCCCATAAAGATAATTAATTTTTTTTTGTTAAAAATAACATTATATTAACCGATCAACTGGAAAAATCGTGGCAGATTTTTCGGTATTAGTCGATTTTTCGTTTTTCGGTTAATGTATAAATATCAGACCGGATTAGAGACAGGTTCACAGTTTTCCGGTTAAACAGACTAGTCTGGTCCGATCCGATTTTTGTAACATTGTTTAAAAGTCCAGATTAATAAATATTCTCAAATATTTCAATAGTACCCAAACTCGGAATCGGCGACATGTATGTTAATATTGCAATTGATGTTTTCAACTAGATGGAGGATGCATCGACCCCGAATGTGTATGCCCGAATGACCAGAAGGTCCATTGCCCAGTGAGAATCAAGAGGTGGATGGTATGTATGTTATTATGAGGAATTCAAAATCTTAAATACTTTCATCTTGTTCCCTAGCATACAAACTAGAAATCGATGACATGTCTATTAATAATGCAAGTGCTGTTTTCAACTAATGGAGGAGGCATATAGCCTAAAGCGCTGTTGGACAATGAGGAAGTTCCCTTGGGTTGTAACGTGATGGAGGCGGATGGTATGTTTTGTATTAGAGAAGTTATACTAAGTTGAATGCTGATTATATATTGAGTCGAAAACTATTGTTGAATGCCTTTTTATGATTTAAATGCAGATTGTGCTACAATGTTGAATAATGCCATGGAGGAGAAATTGAGTCAAGAATCCAAGAAGTTTGTTAATACTATGATAAGCACTATTTGGTGGTTGTGTACTAAATGACCATGGTAGGGACAAGTGGATGATGAATTCAATAGTAATATCTTCTTGATGAATGAATGGAGAATGTTACTAGAAAGTTAGAGTTTATTAGTGGTAGAAGAAATTTCTTTATGCTTACTTTTCAAAATCTATTTTCATTTTTTTTATTAACAAAATTCATATTACCCAATATAATATACATATATCCAATATTTATATTACAAAAATTAAATCATCACTTTATAGCATTAATGACATTCAAGTCAAGTATTAACAAGCATTAAATGCCTCTAAAAAGGTATCACTTTAAGTTGGACATTTCACACAAAAGTGACATTTTTAGCAACATTAGTAAAAGTGGCAAATTTTGGTGTACTTTTCAAATTTAGTAACATCTACGAAAAATCCACTTGAAAAATTGATCGGAATTTGTGAAATTCTTCAGTTTCTTGAAACAACCCGTGTATTTGTAAGCATAAGAATTTACAAGTAAAGAAGAATTCCTTGTATTTACAGCTCTCTCTCTGAACGTTACCTCATATTTATAAGTTCTGTTTTCGGTTCCAAAAATAATGTTCTCTATGTTCTAGTTTCATATCTTCACTTTTCTATTGGAGTGGTTTCAACAATAGACTATGGCCCGACCCGACCTACTTATTTACCATGAAGCTTTAAGTTGCACTTTAGATTTTTTTTTTTTTTTTCTCTTTTTACCATTTGGACAAACAATGTAACCGTTGTGTATATTTTAATATAATTTTGTGTTTTAAGACTTTAAATTATGAATTTTAGGTTGAGTATTTGTAATTGAATTTTATTGTGTTCTTTTTATCCAACTACTAATTTGAACAATTTGAGAACCTCGTTGACATTGAGAGTGTAATACTTGTATTGTTTGCTCGGGACGACGAGCACCATAAAAGTGATTATCGTCAACTTGGAATGATTATCGTCATAAATACAGGACATTAAGTTAAAGTGAATAAATAATTGGTGAAATGAGAGTTCTAACACTTTAATCAATTCAAAAAAAATCATGTGAGTCATACTATTTTGAAAATTATTTATATTCTTTCGTTTTAAATCAAATTAAGAATACATTGATCATTGTACTTAAATTCGACATTTTAATGTTCAAATTGACATTTTCCACTGTAAAAGGCCCCGACCTTGAACATTTGAAAGCATTGAGGATCCAAGTTCTTGAAATTTAAGGTTTGGGAGCACGTTGTCAAAATGTTCAAAGGTTGGAGTCCCCGTGCTGCTTATCCTATAAAGTTCAGTTGCCATGGTGAATCAAATTAAAGTTTGGTGATTATTGTGACACTAACTGAAAAATTTGGTGGTCATTATGAAACAAATTAAGTTTAGTATCATAGTGACACTAACTAGAAAGATAAGTAACCATGATGAAATAAAATAAAGTTTAGTGATGATTATGACACTAACCAGACAATTCAGTGGCCGCGGGTGAAATTAACTCAACATCCGTCAATTTATCGACAATATTTAAAAGATGTGAATGTATAAAAAATTCGGTAATGTTAATTGTACATCTTTATGTACAAATTAATGACGTGTATATAATAATTGAATTTATCTTCTTTCATTTTTTTCCCTCTTCAATTCGTAAACAAATTTGTACACAATAATATTTTGCCTACGAATCCCTTGAGTATTCCATAATGTTATAATTTAATCTTCATATTTCACGTTGAGTTTGGTTTTATTGATGTATAATAAATAAATAATTTATTTAAATTTGAAAAGAAAAAGGAAATTATAAAAAATAAAAGGATTACTAATACAAAACCCCTTAAAAACGTTTCAATTTGCGATGTACCCCACACTTATTGGGAATCGCAGAAAATCCCCATGTTTGAAACTTTTTTTGTGAAAAATTCCTCTACCGTCGATAACCATCAAATTTGCCGTTAAAAATAGTAAATAATGCCAAAATTAAAAAGGGAAAAACTGTAATTTCAGTACCCAAACTTGTACTTTTTTACAAATTAAATCCAAATATTTTATATGTGCCACCCACAATTTCAAAATTTTAAATCTTTATTTTTCACCCTACTCCATTCTACCCCACTTCATCTTCTTCCCCAAAAATCATATTTTTTTTTTCACATAAAAATCAATTAATTTTGTTGAAATATTGGTTTTGAAATATTAAAATTTGGTTAAGTGATAAAACCAAAACTTGAAAATATAACTTTTGTGTCGATTTCGATCAAATATCCGGACTTGAACCAATGGTCAAATTACAAAAATAAATAGACCAACTTGTTCTACTCGTCGAGTAGATCGTCATGGTATATTTGGAATCTCAAAACTAATTCCAGGTGAATGAAAAATTGAGGTCCAAAGTTTGGAAGAAAAATAGAGGAAGTTGTCTGAAAATTCGACTAAGGCTGTTGTTAGCTGATGGCTATACTGTTGCTCGAGCGATATGCTAGCGACAAGTGAATGTTGCGACTTTTGGCAAGAGTTGTTGAGCCTAGGCAAGACCTTTCATTTACAACTCATCATCCTCTATATATAGGATCCTAGGGACGTCCCAGTCTTTACACAAATGGTATGCAATCATATAGCATTCATTTTCTCTTCTGTTTAACCAAAATTCTTGCATTCTTGTTGCTTAAATTCTGGTTTCTTTACTTTGCATTCTGGAGTTCATAAACCAAATTCTAGTTTGTTGTTTCTTGTGTGTTGTAGTGCTACTCACACAAGAAGATAATCGTAGTATTTTGGGAGTTGATTGCCATAAACTGTAAGCACCATTGTGGGGGCAAATTTGACTTAAGGACAAAGTGTTCAACACTTGCCTCGACTTTGATATTATTGCGGTTATACTGCACATTTGGAGGATTTAATTGGAGTCCATTTCCTATTGTTATTCTGCCAAAATTTCTACAGAATTTTAAAGGTATTTCCTAGCGTTGTTTGTCACTTTATGCACGATTTTTTCCAACAATCTTAAGTCGAGTTTTGTTGGAGTGACTTTGATTTTCGGTTAAATCATACGTTGATTTAACTTCTTCTACTCTTCTATTGATTGTTGATCTTCTATTTTGTGTAAATAGAAATGACTTGGATTTTCAATACCGATACTACTTCAAATGAAACTTCGAATATAGGAACTTCGGAAGTAAGTGTTCCTAACGTGGTGATTTCTCCAGTTGTGAATTTCCCTACCAATTCTGTCTCACATGGAGAGAAACCAGAGAAATTCAATGGGGCTGATTTTAAGAAATGATAACAGAAATGTTGTTTTATCTCATGACAACTTGGCGAAATTCTTGAATGAAGATGCTCCCGCAATACAAGAAGGGGAAAACAATAGGACATCGTTAATTGCCCTAGATGCATGTAAACATTCAGATTTTATATACAAGAATTACATTCTGAATGGATTAGACAACTCATTGTACAACGTTTATAGTTCCAAGAAATCTGCAAAGGAATTATGGGAGTCCTTGGAAAAGAAATACAAACTAAAGAGGCGGAACTAAAATGTTCATTGTGGGAAAGTTCTTGGACTACCAAGACAGTCATCAGTCAAGTGTAAGAGTTGCAGGTTATTCTACATGATATTCATGTGGAGAATATGTTTCTAAGTAAGTTATTTCACGTGGTTGCAATCATTGAGAAACTCCCGCCTATGTGGAGGGATTTCAAGAATTATTTCAAATACAAGCGTAAAGAAATGAACATTGAAAAACTTGTGGTTCGATTGAGAATTGAAGAAGACAACCATAGTTCAAACAAGCGTGTTGGAAACAATATACCACAAGCAAAGGCCAATATGGTGGAATCCAACAACAAAAGAAAAAAAAGGAAGCATTCTGTTGAGTCTTCAAGAAAGTGCACAAAGAAGTTCAAGGGCAATTGATACAATTGTGGAAAGGTTGGACGTTATTCTGTTGATTGTTGCAAATCGAAGAAGCAAGCCCAAGCAAATATCACCAAATTCGATACCATTTCAAATGGTATATCGGATATGAATTTATCGACGGTTGTATCCGAATGCAACAACATTGGAAACCCCATGAAATTGTGGGTTGATACGGGTGCTACTCGTCACATATGTGCCATCCAATACTCCAATTGAGGGAGAAAACATATTCATGGAAAACTCCTCAACTTCAAAGGTTGAAGGACAAGGCAAAGTGATATTGAAGATGACATCGGGGAAGGAACTTAGCCTCAAAAATGTTCTTCATGTGCCGGATATTCGAAAGAACTTAGTTTCAGGTTCTTTGTTAAACAAGAATGACTTTGAATTAGTCTTTGTATCGGATAAGTTTATACTTACCAAGAATAACATGTATGTAGGCAAATGCTATGTAAAAGATGGACTATTCAAAATGAATGTCCTTACTATTGTACCGAATAATTCAATGAATAAAACATCTCCTTCCACTTATATTCTTGAGTCGACAAATTTATGGCATCATAGATTAGGACATGTCAATTTCAATTCAATATAGGAATTGATGAATGTGAATTTACTTCCTAGAATGCATTTCAATAATGGAAAATGTGAAATATGTGTAGAGGCAAAATTGGCCAAAACATCATTTCATTCGGTTGAAAGAACCACAACACTTTCGAAACTTATTCACACAGATATTCGTGACTTAAAGTTCATACAAATGAAAGGAGGTAAAAGTACTTCATCACGTTCATAGACGATTGTATAAGATATTGTTATATATACTTGTTGAGAAGTAAAGATGAAGCACTAGAAGTGTCTAAACACTATAAACTTGAAGTTGAAAATCAACTTGAAAAACGAATAAAAATGATTCGTAGTGATAGATGTGGAGAGCATGTTCACCATTTGAAGAATTTTGTGCAGAACAAGGAATTGTTCATCAAACTAGTGCTCCATATTCACCTCAATCTAACGGGGTTGCGGAACGAAAGAATCGAACCCTTCAGGAAATGATGAATGTCATGTTGATTAGTTCAAGTTTACCTCAAAACTTGTGAGGGAAGCTATTCTTTCGGCTAATCATATTCTAAATAAAATACCACACAAGGATAATGTCGAGTCTACATGTGAGTTATGGAAAGGTTAGAAGCCTTCCTACAAATACCTTAAAGTGTGATGGTGTTTAGAAAATGTACAATTACTAAACCTAAACAAGTGAGGATTGGACCTAAGACAATTGATTGTGTCTTTATCAGATATGCTGCTAATAGTAGTGTATATCGATTTTTGGCTCATAAATTCGAATTATTTGATGTACACGAAGGTACAATTATTGAATCAAAGAATGTTGTTTTCTTTGAAGATATATTTCCTTGTATGGAATATGAAGCAAATTCACACAAACGAACTTATGATAAAAAGATGATGAAAATCTTCAAACAAATGAAGAGCCAAGGCGTAGTAAGAGACAACGAATTCATAAGACACCTGGTCTAGACTTCTTCGATACATATTCACCTATGACAAGGATCACGTCTATACGTGTCTTGATTGCAATTGCAGCATTGGATAATTTAGAAATACATTAAATGGATGTGAAGACTGCATTTCTAAACAGTGAATTAGAAGAAGAAATATATATAGAACAACCGAAAGGGTTTGTTGTCCCGGGAAATGAGAAGAAGGTGTGTAAGCTTGTAAAGTCGCTTTATGTATTAAAGCAGTTACCGAAGCAATGACACGAGAAATTTGATAGAACTATGATGTCAACTTGCTTCAAGATCAATGAATGTGACAAATGTGTCTACGTTAAAATCACACCTAACGACTATGTGATCGTTTGCCTATATGTTGATGATATGCTAATAATGGGAAATAACTTGAATGTCATTTCCTCGATGAAGAAAATGTTAACGAAATATCTTGACATGAAAGATACGGGAGTTGCATACGTCATATTAGGGATTAAAATCTCTAAAACGCACAATGTATTGTCATTATCTCAATCACATTATATTGAGACTATACTTAAAAAATTTAAAGCGTATGACGGTAATCCTATTGACACTAGTTGACTTGGGAATACATCTAGCTAAAATATCAGTGAACCCGTATCTCAATTGGAGTATGCACGAATTATAGGTAGTTTGATGTATGTCACTAACTGTACGCGTCAGGATATAGCATTTATATTCAACAAATTGAGTAGATTGACAAGTAATCCGAACTCTATACATTGGAAGGCGTTGAACCGAGTTCTTAGATACTTAAGACACACGGTCAATTATGGATTATACTACTCAAGATATCCTACGGTGTTAGAAGGATATATCAATGCAAATTGGATACCTGACATGAATGATTCATAGTCTACCAGTAGTTATGTGTTTACTATTGGAGGCGGAGCTGTGTCCTGGAAATCATTTAAGTAAATATGTGTAGCTCGATCCATGATGGAGTTCGAGTTTATTGCTTTGGATAAAGTTGAAGAAGAAGCAGAATGACTTCGTAATTTCCTTAAAGAAATTTCATGTTGGGGAAAATCGGTACCAACAATTAACATATATTGCGATAATCAATCAACAATTGTAAGGGCACAGAATAGCATATATAATGGTAAATTTCGATATATACGTCGAAGACATAATATCATTAAATAGTTGATATCTAATGGTATAATCTTTATTCAATATGTTAGATCAAAAGAGAATTTGGCGGATCCTTTGACAAAAGGACTTACTAGAGATCAATTCATCTTTCGAAGGGAATGAGCCTAAAGCCTATCGAATAAGAATCACTATAACGAAAACCCAACCTTGTAGATTGGAGATCCCGAGATCTTGGTTTAAGGGACATAAAGTCATAAACGATTCAGAGAAAATCACTTATTCCCATTCCTAAAATGAAAAAGTGCTATGGTAAGCTTGTATAAGGATAAGTAAAACATTTTTAATGATTTCTGTACCTTGAAGAAGAAGGTAGGAGATCACCTATATAAGTGTGAAGTAGGGCCGCTTCTACGAGAATTTAAGGCTTAATTCTCTGAAAGCACTTACGAAACCAAGAGTTGTTTAGGGCCAAAATGGATACAACCATGAGAACCGAAATGGTTAGATGAGTTATGGTGTTGGTATAGTTGCCTGAATTTACACGAATGACTAGATGGTTCAAGATATCACGTTCACCAATTAGCCTAGTAAATTCGATTGTATTCAATTAAGGAAGGTTCAAAGCCACAAGCCACATATCCTGATGCTATGACTTGTTGCACGAACTCCGTTGTTAGAGTTTGCATTTGTTGTACGTATCGCGAAATTTCAATTCCTATGGGGTATTGTTGGAAAGTTGTTTTGAAAGATTGAAATTGGGTTAGTGATAAAACCAAAACTTGAAAATGTGACTTTCATGTCGACTTCGGCCAAATATTCAAACTTGATTCGATGGTCAAATTATAAAAGTAAATAGACCAACTTGTTATGCTCGTCGAGTAAGTAGTCGTGGTATATTTTGATTGGCAAAACTAATTTCGGATGAATGAGAAATTGAAGTCCAAATTTGGGAAGAAAAATAGAGGAAGCTGTCTGAAAATTGGACTAAGGCTGCTGTTAGCTTATGGCTGTACTGTCGCTTGAGCGATATGTCAGCTAGCTCGAGCGACAGGCTAGCGATAAACTAGTGAAAAAGTCTATATGACTATATTTTTATTGCTCGAGCGGGGCGATGGTGACAGGCTAGCGACAAGTGAATGATGTAACATTTGACAAGAGTTCTTGAGTTTGGGCCGCGACATTTTATTCACAATCCCTCATCCTCTATATATAGGACCCTAAGGACGTCTCAATCTTTACATCAATGATATGCAATCATATATCATTCATTTTCTCTTCTTTTTCAACTAAAATTCTAGCATTCTCGTTGCTTAAATTCTGGTTTCTTCACTTTGCATTCTGGAGTTCGTAAACCAAGTTCTGGTTCGCCGTTTCTTGTGTGTTGTAGTGCTACTCACACAAGAAGATAGTTGTTGTATCTTGAGAGTTGATTGTCATAAACCGTAAGTACCATTGAGGGACAAATTCGATTTAAGGACAAAATGTTCAACACTTGCCTCGGCTTTGATATTATTGCGATTATACTGCACATTTGGAGGATTTAATTGGAGTCTATTTCCTACTGTTATTCTGCCAAAATTTCTACAGAATTTTAAAGGTATTTCCTAGCGTTGTTTGTCACTTCATACACAATTTTTTCCAACAAATTAAAATAATTAAGTCAAAGATAAAAAAGATAAATAAAAAAAAAAAAATTCCTCATTATTCTTCTTCTCCCTGGCCTCCAACCCCACACACCCCATCACCAACACACCAAACCAAGGAGTCCCCTGTGGTGAGTTTTTTAATTATATTATGCAATTTTCTGTTTTAATTTTGTTTATAATATTTTTTTTTTGCTTGTTTTAATTTATATAAATCTTTCTGTACGCTGTACAAACTTTCAATACAGAGTATGCTTCTGTGTGTTTTATATATTTTTTGATAATGAAAAATATATATTTTGCTGTGGCAGTTATTCCTAGCGTAAAAATAATCAGAAGAAATTTCTATGTCATTTTTTAAAAGTTGTTCTTATTATTCTTTACTTTGTTATACTGAAATTTCCCTTACAAATGATTTTCCTCCTTTGGTTCGGTGTGTTGGTGATGGGTGCATGGGGGTGGGGGTGAGAGGAAAAAGAAGAAATATATTTTTTTTATCTTTTACTTTTAATTTTTTTTATCTTCGATTTAATTATTTTAAATTAATTGATTTTTATGTGAAAAATAACAAAATTGAAGCTGGGTAGAATGGACTATGATGAAAAATAAATTTTTAAAGATTTGGAATTGTAGATGACATATATAAAACATTTAGATTTAACTTGTAAAAAAGTAAAAGTTTGAGTACTGAAATTACAATTTTTTCCTTTTTAATTTTGACATTTTTTATTGTTTTTAATGACAAATTTGATAGACATTGACCGTAGGGAGATTTTTCGTATAAATAATTTCAAATAAGGAATTTTTTGTGATTCCTATGGCTTGTTTGGTACGGCTTAAAATTCAATTAAAATTGAAAATATGATCGTTATTTGGTCCCACCCATCTAATAAAAGTCAATCATAACGACTAATTTTTCACTTTTTTAATTCGATTTTAATCTATACTAAACACCCT